>JAGSMR010000001.1:7392500-7672500 GCA_029286605.1 Sericinus montela
TTGTAAGGTTTGCAATAAAGTGTAAATAAATAAATAAATTATAAATCAATGTCTATAAATTTATATAATAGTAACTACAGATATCATTCAAACTTTGCTATGATATTAACATATATAAGTATTAACATATGTAATATGATAGTAACAATAAAGTGTATTTATTTTGCTATAGGAAATATGAAGAGGTATACCCTCCAGAAGTGTCAGAGTTTGTGTACATCACTGACGACACTTACACAAAGCGTGAAGTACTGCGCATGGAGCATCTTATCCTGAAAGTGTTGTCCTTTGACCTCTCAACACCCACGTCTCTTGCTTTCCTGTCACATTATTGCATCTCCAATGGACTCTCGAAGAAGACTTTCCACCTAGCAGCAGTAAGTACTAGTTGGCTTTACATTTTATAAATTTATATACATTTTTACTTGTATTTTTACTTTATAATACAAATTTCAAGTCAAGAGACCCGAGTTTGTTCCCCAGGTGGGGCAGGCTCATACCAATGGGTTTTTCAAAACTTATGTACGAATGATATCATTAGCTTGGATATACAGACGGCGACGCGCTCGCCACCTGTCACGTTGTCCCGAAAATATCTTCGGTGGTAGGTGGGTTGAAGGGACTTAATTGTCTAGACTAGGTCTGTCTACCCCTGTATTGGAAATTGCGTGAAGATATTTGTTTATGTGTATGTAGTGAAGTTGATCGTTGCAGAACAGGCCCAAGCCACATGCATGCATTAATGCAGGTTCAGTTCTTTTTGGAAAGCTTTGGGGAGGCCTTTGATCATCTGTGGACTTGTGATAGGCCGTAAAGAAGAAGAGGAATGTGCTGTAGTCTACAGTGAATATGTAGGCATCTGGAGCTTTACCAATGCCTTATCATAATGCATTTTCTGAATTGTTTTGATATTTAATACCATGATGTCGATCACCACAGGTTGCCAATTCATAAGTTTCATAATGTCGTTTCTTTCTGACGCAAACAAATGTTTTGTTCTGAAACAAATGCTATTCACACTATACTAATATATATTCCTAACTTAAAAATATTTTTTTTACCCGGAGGGGGTACAAAATAAATCTTTTTAGGTTAGGAAGTACTATTGATTTGGAACCATAGAATTGCTTTTTTTATTAAGTAGCCATGGTTGCATTCCAAGGTTTTTACTTGAAATTCCCACCATACGGATGACCCAAACAGTTGACAATCTATTGTTTTAAATTTAAGATTGTTTTCTATTGAATATTAAAATATAAAAATAAATATTGTTTTGGTTTCAAATCTATTGTGGCCATATTTATCAATATGGGTTTTGTTATAGAGTAGGCAACATTTTATTAATTAAGACATGATGTTTTTTTAGTAGAAAGTTGAGTCACGATAGCCGAGTGGTTGGGTGGTCGGAATTTCGAGTCAAGAGACCCGAGTTTGTTCCCCAGGTGGGGCAGGCTCATACCAATGGGTTTTTCAAAACTTATGTACGAATGATATCATTAGCTTGGATATACAGACGGCGACGCGCTCGCCACCTGTCACGTTGTCCCGAAAATATCTTCGGTGGTAGGTGGGTTGAAGGGACTTAATTGTCTAGACTAGATCTGTCTACCCCTGTATTGGAAATTGCGTGAAGATATTTGTTTATGTGTATGTAGTGAAGTTGATCGTTGCAGAACAGGCCCAAGCCACATGCATGCATTAATGCAGGTTCAGTTCTTTTTGGAAAGCTTTGGGGAGGCCTTTGATCATCTGTGGACTTGTGATAGGCCGTAAAGAAGAAGAAGAATGTGCTGTAGTCTACAGTGAATATGTACACAGATTTTATAACAGCTGTAGCCCCAGGCATCTGGAGCTTTACCAACGCCTTATCATAATGCATTTTCTGAATTGTTATGATATTTAATACCATGATGTCGATCACCACAGGTTGCCAATTCATAAGTTTCATAATGTCGTTTCTTTCTGACGCAAACAAATGTTTTGTTCTGAAACAAATGCTATTCACACTATACTAATATATATTCCTAACTTAAAATATTTTTCTTACCGGAGAGGTACAAAATAAATCTTTTTAGGTTAGGAAGTACTATTGATTTGGAACCATAGAATTGCTTTTTTTATTAAGTAGCCATGGTTGCATTCCAAGGTTTTTACTTGAAATTCCCACCATACGGATGACCCAAACAGTTGACAATCTATTGTTTTAAATTTAAGATTGTTTTCTATTGAATATTAAAATATAAAAAATAAATATAATGTAGTATTGTTTTGGTTTCAAATCTATTGTGGCCATATTTATCAATATGGGTTTTGTTATAGAGTAGGCAACATTTTATTAATTAAGACATGATGTTTTTAGTAGAAAGTTGAGTCACGATAGCCGAGTGTTGGGTGGTCGGAATTTTGAGACAAGAGACCCGAGTTCGGTTCTCAGTCAGACTCGTACCAATGGGTTTTTAAAAACTTATGTACGAATTATATCGATGGCCTGGACATAAAGGCGGCGACGGCTCACCACCTGTCACGTTGTCTCGAAAATAGATAGACAGATATATCTATAGATAGACTAGACCTCTGTCTACCCCTGTATTAGGAATTGCGTGAAGGTATTTTTTTTAATAGGAAATTATGAGGCGTAGGCAATGCTGCATGCCTACATGAAATGAATAACCTAGCTGTTCATCTAATTACTCAACCATATAAGTGAGATTGGGACTCAAGTAGTTCCCAACCTCACTTATGTGATTGAGTAATAAATTATGAGCTGCATAATGAAATGAACAACTAGTTGTAAATCTGAAACTAATGTCGCTGCCTATTTGTTAGAGAGATCTTTGCTAAGCAATAGTTTAAAAAACCCGATATAATTAAAATGGTACCCCATATAAATAAAAATCTTCACTACAGTGAAGGATGGGAGACTTAATTTTCTAGACATAGGTCTAGAAAATTAAATCTTATCGACCCACCTTCCACGGAAGACATCTTTTTGAAGCAATGTGACAGGTGGTCAGCCCTTCGCCGTCTATATCCAAGCCACCGCTATAAATCGTACATAAGAAAAAAAAAAAACAGATTGGTACGAGCCTCGAGAATCAGTCTCGTGGTCTCGTCTCTCGCCACTACAACCACTCGGCATGACGTGACACAATTGAAATTTCCAGTACATCGCCGAGCTGTGCCTGCTGGAGGCGGACCCCTACCTGCAGTACAAGCCGTCCGTGATAGCGGCGTGCGCGCTTGCGACCGCGCGCCACTGCCTGCTGTGCGCGTGCGCGTGCGCGGGCGGCGGGGACGCGTGCGCGCAGGCCGCGTGGCCGCCGGCGCTCGCGCGCTCCGCCGGCTACTCGCTCGCCGAGCTGGAGCCGTGCCTGCGCGAGCTGGCGCGCACGCACGCGCACGCCCGCCACCAGCCCTACCAGGCAATACCCGACAAGTACAAGAGCAACAAGTGAGTGATGCGATCCCGCTGGCTCGGCTGAAACCGCCGAGCTAAGGATTTCTACGGTTCAAAGTTGGATTGTATGGAAATGGATTTTTTTGGCAAAGGGAGGCAAAAACGAGCAGGTGGCTCACGTGATGGTAAGCGATTACCGCCGCCCATGAACAACAATACCAGAGGCGTAGCAGATGCGTTGCCTACCTTAGAGTGCCCCCCCCCCAGAACTGGGGGTGGGGGTGGTGTGGGCCACCGGTTACCTGAACTCACCAGACGAAACGCAGAAGTTTGTTAGACTTCTACTTCACGCCGGTATTCTGTGAGGTCGTGGTACCTCCCCGGTCGAGCCGGCCCATTCGTGCAACAACAAAAGCTGATGCGTGGCTCTACCACTGTACGCCGTTATTCGTGAATGAGCCTTCTCGGAAGTCGGGTAGAGGAGTCGCGATAACCAAGTGGTTCGATATGTTTCGGTTACCCAGGCGCAGGCTCGTGCCAATGGATTTTTCCAAAAACCTATGTACGATTTATATCGTTGACTTTTGGACATTAAGACGGTGACAGGCTCCTGTCCTGACCTGTTATGTTGTGCCAAAAATAACTTTGGTGGAAGGTGGGTTTAAACGAATCAATTGTCTAGACCTCTGTCTGCCCCTGTATTGGGAATGGCGTGAAGATATTTCTAACTTCCTCAGAATCTATAATTTATATGCTAAAATTTCTTAATTCATTATACTTATTTTTCTTTACTGTTATGTATTATAATAACCGCCTTCAATGTTTTTCCACTCCTCAAGGTTGACAGGCAGAGAATGCTTTAAGCATTATGTCCGCCTTTTGTATTTATATATTTTATAAGGTTCAAAAAAGTTACATAAATAAATAAATCTATTAAAAAATAAATAGAAGTAACTGATGATACCAATCCTAAAACATTACCTGTTTTTATTTCCCTAATGTAAGTCAGTATTTTGTTTAAATTACAAATTGTGGTAGGTCGATCACAAGTACTAGATGAGATGTCCTTTATAACTGTTAAAAACAGTATTCTTCATTGCCTCTTACGTTGTCGGAGAAAAGGCGGGTTGTCAATTGCTGCGATGAAAAAAAAAATCATAATTATTTTGTAATCACTTTGCTATACTTATTCTTTCTACATGTAATTTTTATTTGTTCTTATTAAATTTGGTTACGGAGTAGTGCTACACGAACATTGTCTATGAGTGCTGCTGCTGATAAATATGTATAGTAAGCAATCCATTATACAAGTGCTTAAGTGCACTTGAATAATGGAAACAGAAATAACGAATATTTAATTATTTATATGAATTATGATGAATGCCGTGCGGTATCGAGGTAAGCATAATACACCCCTTTCCTTTGGGTATTTTGAGAGGCGATTAAGGGAAAGGCCTTGAAAATGGAGTTGACTACTGATAGATAGGGACAATCTTCTGGAAAAATACCAGACCAAAATACAGACCAGTGACAGGCAGCAGCATTCTAAAGTGCATGGTGTCTAATACTGCCATTGCCAATCCACTGTACAGATTATGTGTACAAGCGTACAGATTATGGCAAACCCTCACGTACGAAAGAACCCATGTCCTACAGTGGGCATATATAATATGATGATTTTAAATTCCGAAAGGTGTTTTCATAGGTCACTATTTATTAGCTAAGATCACATCAGCTTTCGACTATTTAAATCAAAATTGGTCCATTCATTTGAGAACTATAATGACGAAGACAGACACAGCAACTAACATTAAACTTTTAACAACTCTCATTTATATGTTATGTGGTGGTGGTTAAAGGTATTACTTTGCGCACTTGCAGCCACTCTGGCGTTACGAGTGTATACATCTCGTCGTCGGTAGCCACTTTCCGTCATGTGAACCGACTGCTTGTTTGCCAAGTTCTGCTAATAAAAATACCTTGTACTCACATCTTTCAAGTAGTGTAGTAAGTTATTGACGCTAAAATGTCACGTTATTTGTGATACTTCTGCAATTTAGACTTTTTTATTACTTATATTTTATCGTCACGAAAGCCGCGTGGTTTCGTGGTTGTGTGGTCGGAATTTCGAGTAAAGAGACCCGAGTTCGATTCCCAGGTGGCAGGCTCGTACCAATTGGTTTTTCAAAAACTTATGTACGAATTATATCGCTAGCTTGGACATAAAGACGGCGACGGGTTCACCACCCGTCACTTTGTCCCGAAAATTCTTCGATGGAAAGATGGGTCAAAGGGACTTAATTGTCTAGACTAGACCTCGGTCTACCCCTGTATTGGGATTTGCGTGAAGATATTTTTTTTATTTATATATTTCATTCAGGTGATAATACAGAAGGTGAAATACAGAAAACAATAATGGATGTCAAATTTGCAATAATATTACAGATTTGACGGTGTGTCCATGATCGAGCCGCGTCCTCTGTTCCCTGTGTCGAAGTATCAGCCGCCTGCGTCTGCCAACACCAATCGCAGCAGCTAGTATTAGATCTTGATTTAGCTAAATATGACACAATGGTCATGTTTCTGTTGCAGCAGTCACTATTTTAAACACTTTCCACTATTTTATGAGCTACAGAAATTAGAAAAAGAAACAGGTGATGTCTAAAATAACGGGGTCTTAGCTAAGCTCTCAGTTAAAGCTAACTTAAATTCTGTGATACTAAAACTTTTTGTATTCAATTTGTGTTCGTGATGTACCCAAATATTTTTTCTGTCTCAGCAATATCTATCAATATCAAAACATTTTTTTTTTCAATATGCATTTTTAAAGGTTTGAATGTAATAATAATCTATTTATAATTTTTTTCTTGTTTACAAAAGTGTAGGAAATAATGTGTGGCTGTATTGCACATAGAATCAAAAATAAACAAGCATAATCAAAACTATTATCAAATAACAACTTTTGATAATCGACATCTTATTTGAAAACATAACTTTTTCGAAAAGATTGCCGACACAAAAATATCTACCGAGTTATGATTTTCCAATCTCTTATGATAAATCGAGTAGCAAAGGAAAAGTTTAGAGTGAATAGCATTTTGGATGTAGGCCAAAACAACAAGTAAGTCGCTTTGAACTTAAAATGTTCTTAACAGCAGACAATAATTATTGAGAATTTTAAAAAAATGTACTAGTTCATATGCTAGTTTTTAGAATTTAACAATTTCCAATGGAAATAAAATGATACTTTCGTGTATGTTGTATTTTGTAAGTAAATTTAGGTAACTGACTGTAAAGTCAAACTACTGCAGGCATACATTTTTTGTTACAACGAATTTGATCGCTATAGACAATTTATTGCATAGCCTTTTTTTAGCTTCTTGCATTTTTCTACATGGGTATGCTTACAGTATAGACTATATTCGGACAGGCTAAGATCTTGTACAGTTAATGTAACTTATACTTATAATATATATTTAACTACCGTACCAATACTGTGTTCATTTAATCTATGTGAAATTGTCTGTCGCATTTTCGTCGACTTTGACTCTTATTAACTTCCGCAGACTAAGTCAAGAGTATTCATAGAGTTATTAATAAAACCCAAATGCTACTTCGAGGACCAAAATAGAACTTTATAATATGTATAAAAATAATTTAAACATTTCTATCATAAATTAAATGAACGAACTTATTATCCCCTTCTATATATTATCTATGCTTTTGGTTATTCTGTATCCAAGATTGTTTTATGATAATTATGTATTTATGTCACAAAAACATGGATTAGTTTTATTTGTACGCAAGGACTATTTTTCATTGTGAACCAAACTATGTTATATTTCTGATACCAATTCTTAGCACTTCATGTTTGTTAGTAAATTATTATTATTTTTTTGAGATATAAGGTATGTTTTTAATGTTGATAAGTAGTTTTAATGTAATTTAATATAATCGATATTTTGCTCCAATTTTGCTAATGGAGGTAAGTACGAGTACCTTTTTTGGTAAATAAAATTATGAAAAGTAAAGCTACTTTCTTTTACTTTCCCATTTCCCCTTTTGCACATGTTATGACAGTCAGTAAGTGACAAGGTACTTGTTTATTAGGTTATTTTAAATGTGTTTTATTTATACATTTTAAGTATTAGTCATTTATAAGGTAAAAAAGGGAATTCTACAATAATCTAGTCAATAAAATCTTTTTGCAGATTTGTAGGTTATCTTTTTTTAGATATGTTGCTTTAATTGATTTTGAACCAATAATAATAATAAATTCAGGTCGCATTAATCTATTTTTAAGATCTTTTTGTATTTGGAATGTTATATAAAAAGAACTAATACTCCATCCAATGGCAATGATTACATCCGTTTAAAAACTAACATATAAAAATAATAGGCAATTAAATGCTGAATGTATGCAATTATGCATTTTTTTAATTTTCTCTCAGTGACTTTTTTATACCTTTATAAAAAAAAGCACAAAGGGGTTGGTCTAGGCTTCTAGTTAAACAGTTACTAAACCGAACAATATTTGAAGCATGAGATGTCTTAACTTCATGCCCAAATGCCATGCCTATGTCCATGTATGCCATGTCCAATCTGTTTTTCCACTACAGATTTTCGTATTGAGATAGAATTTTAACATTTGTAATTGGTTTCAAAAAAGCTTAATAAACTTGATGGCAATAGAGCTTACTTAAGATGTTTATGGTAAACTAGTTAGGTACTTTTGACCAAGGAAATCATATTCAAACAATTTCAACAGAAGATAATCACAACAGAGTTGTCATCACTGGGGACTGAAATGGAAGTTCTTCATAGCCTGTACTTGCTTTCGTAGCTTTTAACTAAACCTTTCAATTTGAACATAACAGTTGTTACATTGCTGTTTGTCTGAAAAGTTAAACGGAATAATATAAAATCGTTTCTAGATAGAATTAATCTTTCTAAGAATTTATCATAAAAACGATAGTGCTTTAGAATATATAATATATATATATATATATATATACATATATACATATATACATATATACATATATATATATATATATATACATATATACATATATACATATATACATATATATATATATATATATATATATACATATATACATATATACATATATACATATATACATATATACATATATACATATATACATATATACATATATACATATATACATATATACATATATACATATATACATATATACATATATATATATATATATACATATATACATATATACATATATACATATATACATATATACATATATACATATATACATATATACATATATATATATATATATACATATATACATATATACATATATACATATATATATATATATATATATATATATATATATATACATATATACATATATATATATATATATATACATATATACATATATACATATATACATATATATATATATATATATACATATATACATATATACATATATATATATATATATATATATATATATATATATATATATATATATATATATATATATATATATATATATATATATATATATATATATATATATATATATATATACATATATACATATATACATATATACATATATACATATATACATATATATATATATATATATATATATATATATATATATATATATACATATATACATATATACATATATACATATATACATATATACATATATACATATATACATATATATATATATATATATATATATATATATATATATATATACATATATACATATATACATATATACATATATACATATATACATATATACATATATACATATATACATATATACATATATACATATATATATATATATATATATATATATATATATATATATATATATATACATATATACATATATACATATATACATATATACATATATATATATATATATATATATATATATATATATATATATATATATATATATACATATATACATATATACATATATACATATATACATATATACATATATACATATATACATATATACATATATACATATATACATATATACATATATACATATATACATATATACATATATACATATATACATATATATATATATATATTAAAAAAGCCACGATAGCCGAGTGGTTGGGTGGTCGGAATTTCGAGTCGAGATTCGAGTTCGATACCCAGGTGGCAGGCTCGTACCAATAGTTTTTTTTTTAAAACTTATGTACGAATTTTATCGTTGGCTTGGACATAAAGACGGCGATGTCCCGAAAATATCTTCGGCGGAAGGTGGGAAAGGGACTTAATTGTCTAGACTAGAACTTTGTCTACATGTATGTAATAAAATTAAGAATCTAAACTAAAATGTAGTGGTTACAAATAAATTGATTCAAAAGCCAGTTACTTAGTTGTAAGCAGATTGATTATGTCCTGCAATGGGACGACGTGCGGCATCTTGTAAATTATTACAATTAATTTAAATGGTTTTGGTTACATAGCTACGCAATTATAATAATAACCAATATTTTGCTCCAATTTTGCTAATGGAGGTAAGTACGAGTACCTTTTTTGGTAAATAAAATTATGAAAAGTAAAGCTACTTTCTTTTACTTTCCCATTTCCCCTTTTGCACATGTTATGACAGTCAGTAAGTGACAAGGTACTTGTTTATTAGGTTATTTTAAATGTGTTTTATTTATACATTTTAAGTATTAGTCATTTATAAGGTAAAAAAGGGAATTCTACAATAATCTAGTCAATAAAATCTTTTTGCAGATTTGTAGGGTATCTTTTTTTAGATATGTTGCTTTAATTGATTTTGAACCAATAATAATAATAAATTCAGGTCGCATTTATCTATTTTAAGATCTTTTGTATTTGGAATGTTATATAAAAAGAACTAATACTCCATCCAATGGCAATGATTACATCCGTTTAAAAACTAACATATAAAAATAATAGGCAATTAAATGCTGAATGTATGCAATTATGCATTTTTTTAATTTTCTCTCAGTGACTTTTTTATACCTTTATAAAAAAAAGCACAAAGGGGTTGGTCTAGGCTTCTAGTTAAACAGTTACTAAACCGAACAATATTTGAAGCATGAGATGTCTTAACTTCATGCCCAAATGCCATGCCTATGTCCATGTATGCCATGTCCAATCTGTTTTTCCACTACAGATTTTCGTATTGAGATAAATTTTAACATTTGTAATTGGTTTCAAAAAAGCTTAATAAACTTGATGGCAATAGAGCTTACTTAAGATGTTTATGGTAAACTAGTTAGGTACTTTTGACCAAGGAAATCATATTCAAACAATTTCAACAGAAGATAATCACAACAGAGTTGTCATCACTGGGGACTGAAATGGAAGTTCTTCATAGCCTGTACTTGCTTTCGTAGCTTTTAACTAAACCTTTCCAATTTGAACATAACAGTTGTTACATTGCTGTTTGTCTGAAAAAGTTAAACGGAATAATATAAAATCGTTTCTAGATAGAATTAATCTTTCTAAGAATTTATCATAAAAACGATAGTGCTTTAGAATATGTAATATATATATTAAAAAAGCCACGATAGCCGAATGGTCGTGTGATCGGAATTCTAGTCACGAGAACAGAGTTTGATCCACAAGTGGTAGGCTCGTACCAATAGTTTTAAAACTTATGTACTATATACATTGTTGACTTGGATATAAAGACGGCGATGTCCCGAAAATATCTTCGGCGGAAGGTGGGAAAGGGACTTAATTGTCTAGACTAGAACTTTGTCTACATGTATGTAATAAAATTAAGAATCTAAACTAAAATGTAGTGGTTACAAATAAATTGATTCAAAAGCCAGTTACTTAGTTGTAAGCAGATTGATTATGTCCTGCAATGGGACGACGTGCGGCATCTTGTAAATTATTACAATTAATTTAAATGGTTTTTGGTTACATAGCTACGCAATTATAATAATAACCAATACCTAATATGAATTTCTAGGGAAATAAGATACACATAAATTTTACTATCTTCACGCCATTTCAAATACAGGGGTAAAAGAGGCTAGACAATAAAGTTCTTTCGACCCATCTTCCACGAAGATAGTTTTGAGACAACGTAACAAGTAGCGAGCCTGTCTCGGTCTTTATGCCCAAGTCAACGACAGAAATCGTACATAAGTTTTTGAAAAACTTACTGATACTGCCACCTGGGGATCGAACTCGGGTCTCTTGACTCGAAATTCCGACCACCCAACCACTCGGCTCTCGTGACTTTTCGAAATATGCAACTTGAATATTTTGCTATTTGTGGCATAAACATTTCTTGAGCGTTAAGCCAATGCTAATTGCGGTTTGTAGCCACCGCATTTGAATTTACGACTGGTGCGCAAACGTGCATCGAATGGTAAACGGTCACCAGCTGCCGATTCTTTTCGCTACTGCAAGTTAAAAATTTTCGAAATTAAAAAACAAATACACCAGTTACGTATTTTTATATCATATTTTAATATTTGTGATATAAGTTATTAAGGTGTGCTTGTACAGTTTACTCAAAAATCTAGCTATACAGAATGAAAAAACTAATAGATATACATATATACATATATACATATATACATATATACATATATACATATATACATATATATATATATATATATATATATATATATATATATATATATATATATATATATATATATATATATATATATATATATATATATATATATATATATATATATATACATATATACATATATACATATATACATATATACATATATACATATATACATATATACATATATACATATATACATATATACATATATACATATATACATATATACATATATACATATATACATATATACATATATACATATATACATATATACATATATACATATATACATATATACATATATACATATATACATATATACATATATACATATATACATATATACATATATACATATATACATATATACATATATACATATATACATATATACATATATACATATATACATATATACATATATACATATATACATATATACATATATACATATATACATATATACATATATACATATATACATATATACATATATACATATATACATATATACATATATACATATATACATATATACATATATACATATATACATATATACATATATACATATATACATATATACATATATACATATATACATATATACATATATACATATATACATATATACATATATACATATATACATATATACATATATACATATATACATATATACATATATACATATATACATATATACATATATACATATATACATATATACATATATACATATATACATATATATATATATTAAAAAGTCACGATAGCCGAATGGTCGTGTGATCGGAATTCTAGTCACGAGAACAGAGTTTGATCCACAAGTGGTAGGCTCGTACCAATGAGTTGTTTAAAACTTATGTACTATATACATTGTTGACTTGGATATAAAGACGGCGATGTCCCGAAAATATCTTCGGCGGAAGGTGGGAAAGGACTTAATTGTCTAGACTAGAACTTTGTCTACATGTATGTAATAAAATTAAGAATCTAAACTAAAATGTAGTGGTTACAAATAAATTGATTCAAAAGCCAGTTACTTAGTTGTAAGCAGATTGATTATGTCCTGCAATGGGACGACGTGCGGCATCTTGTAAATTATTACAATTAATTTAAATGGTTTTTGGTTACATAGCTACGCAATTATAATAATAACCAATACCTAATATGAATTTCTAGGGAAATAAGATACACATAAATTTTACTATCTTCACGCCATTTCAAATACAGGGGTAAAAAGAGGGCTAGACAATAAAGTTCTTTCGACCCATCTTCCCACGAAGATAGTTTTTGAGACAACGTAACAGGTAGCGAGCCTGTCTCGGTCTTTATGCCCAAGTCAACGACAGAAATCGTACATAAGTTTTTAAAAATCACATTGTTACGAGCCTGCCACCTGGAGATTGAACTTGTTTCTCTTAACTCGAATTCCGTCCACCCTACCACTCGGCTATCGTGTGAATTAGTGAATAGTTTTCTGTTATATTAAGCACTAAGAACATAGGTCGCTTTTAAAACAACTGAAAACGCATCCGTACTTCTTTCGCGGGTAGCGAAAAAAACGAGTAGTGTCTTAATGATGCCGGGAGCAACTGATTGTATTACAAGAAGTCTACCACAACCAATAGACAGTAGACTCGTGTACCACAAGGAAAGTATAAAGAAAAAACGGCATGTACCTTTTGTATAATTTGTATATTTCAGATAAGAAAATAATTATTTTTCACGTTTGTTCGATGTGCGAGGTTTTATATATATTTGTACTGTTGAATGTTCGGTGGTATCGGTCGGTTAAGATGAATGTTTTTCTTGTGTATAAACGTTACCCAGCCCCTTTATATTCGGCGTCGCACCTGGAACGAAAAGAAATATTACATTAAAATAAGCATAACTTCGTAATAAAAAAAATATATATATATATATATATATATATATATACATATATATATATATACATATATATATATATACATATATATATATATACATATATATATATATACATATATATATATATACATATATATATATATACATATATATATATATACATATATATATATATACATATATATATATATACATATATATATATATACATATATATATATATACATATATATATATATACATATATATATATATACATATATATATATATACATATATATATATATACATATATATATATATACATATATATATATATACATATATATATATATACATATATATATATATACATATATATATATATACATATATATATATATACATATATATATATATACATATATATATATATACATATATATATATATACATATATATATATATACATATATATATATATACATATATATATATATACATATATATATATATACATATATATATATATACATATATATATATATACATATATATATATATACATATATATATATATACATATATATATATATACATATATATATATATACATATATATATATATACATATATATATATATACATATATATATATATACATATATATATATATACATATATATATATATACATATATATATATATACATATATATATATATACATATATATATATATACATATATATATATATACATATATATATATATACATATATATATATATACATATATATATATATACATATATATATATACATATATACATTAAAAAGTCACGATAGCCGAGTGGTTGGGTGGTCGGAATTTCGAGTCGAGATTCGAGTTCGATACCCAGGTGGCAGGCTCGTACCAATAGTTTTTTTTTTAAAACTTATGTACGAATTTTATCGTTGGCTTGGACATAAAGACGGCGATGTCCCGAAAATATCTTCGGCGGAAGGTGGGAAAGGGACTTAATTGTCTAGACTAGAACTTTGTCTACATGTATGTAATAAAATTAAGAATCTAAACTAAAATGTAGTGGTTACAAATAAATTGATTCAAAGCCAGTTACTTAGTTGTAAGCAGATTGATTATGTCCTGCAATGGGACGACGTGCGGCATCTTGTAAATTATTACAATTAATTTAAATGGTTTTTGGTTACATAGCTACGCAATTATAATAATAACCAATACCTAATATGAATTTCTAGGGAAATAAGATACACATAAATTTTACTATCTTCACGCCATTTCAAATACAGGGGTAAAAAGAGGGCTAGACAATAAAGTTCTTTCGACCCATCTTCCCACGAAGATAGTTTTTGAGACAACGTAACAGGTAGCGAGCCTGTCTCGGTCTTTATGCCCAAGTCAACGACAGAAATCGTACATAAGTTTTTAAAAATCACATTGTTACGAGCCTGCCACCTGGAGATTGAACTTGTTTCTCTTAACTCGAATTCCGTCCACCCTACCACTCGGCTATCGTGTGAATTAGTGAATAGTTTTCTGTTATATTAAGCACTAAGAACATAGGTCGCTTTTAAAACAACTGAAAACGCATCCGTACTTCTTTCGCGGGTAGCGAAAAAAACGAGTAGTGTCTTAATGATGCCGGGAGCAACTGATTGTATTACAAGAAGTCTACCACAACCAATAGACAGTAGACTCGTGTACCACAAGGAAAGTATAAAGAAAAAACGGCATGTACCTTTTGTATAATTTGTATATTTCAGATAAGAAAATAATTATTTTTCACGTTTGTTCGATGTGCGAGGTTTTATATATATTTGTACTGTTGAATGTTCGGTGGTATCGGTCGGTTAAGATGAATGTTTTTCTTGTGTATAAACGTTACCCAGCCCCTTTATATTCGGCGTCGCACCTGGAACGAAAAGAAATATTACATTAAAATAAGCATAACTTCGTAATAAAAAAATACTAAAAACTTCACGCAATTCCCAATACAGGGGTAGACAGAGCTCTAATCTAGACAATTAAGTCCCTTTGACCCACCTTCCACCGAAGAATTTAAAGGGACAACGTGACAGGTGGAGCTCGTCGCCGTCTTTATGTCCAAGCCAACGATGTAATTCGTACATAAGTTTTTGAAAAACTTACTGATACTGCCACCTGGGGATCGAACTCGGGTCTCTTGACTCGAAATTCCGACCACCCAACAACTCGGCTCTCGTGACTTTTTCGAAATATGCAACTTGAATATTTTGCTATTTGTGGCATAAACATTTCTTGAGCGTTAAGCCAATGCTAATTGCGGTTTGTAGCCACCGCATTTCAATTTACGACTGGTGCGCAAACGTGCATCGAATGGTAAACGGTCACCAGCTGCCGATTCTTTTCGCTACTGCAAGTTAAAAATTTTCGAAAATTAAAAAGAAACAAATACACCAGTTACGTATTTTTATATCATATTTTAATATTTGTGATATAAGTTATTAAGGTGTGCTTGTACAGTTTACTCAAAAAATCTAGCTATACAGAATGAAAAAACTAATAGATATACATAATGTTACCATTCGATGACTCAAAAACATTCTAAATATAACTCAAATTAATAGCGTGGAAAGTGATTTCAACCTAATAAGAATTTAATTAATGTAACATGGTGGACTCCCTAATCAATTCTAAATCTGTATCATTATAACTGCTATTCCAATTTGAACTCTATAGAGCAACAGTGTAAACTACGAATTATGTAAACAATAATCCACCATCCTTAATATTTTTTTCAGTCACGATAGCCGAATGGTCGTGTGATCGGAATTCTAGTCACGAGAACAGAGTTTGATCCACAAGTGGTAGGCTCGTACCAATGAGTTGTTTAAAACTTATGTACTATATACATTGTTGACTTGGATATAAAGACGGCGACAGGCTCACCACCTCACGTCAAATTACGTTGTCCCGAATAATGTCTTCGGTGAAAGAATGGTCGGAGGTGTTTAATTGTCTAGAACTCTGTCTACCCCAGTATTGGGAATAGCGTAAAGATACAGTAAAGATACATGATAGAATTTGGTTGAAAACGAGCTAACTGTCCACCTGAAAGTAAGTACCTACTGCAGCACAAAATACCTGCAAACCGTTTCAAAATAAGAAGGTTATAGTAGAGTTTTCATCCCGGGGAGCGAAATAGAATACCTCTAATACATTGTCTCCAATTACACTGGCTCTTTATACTCTTCAGACCGAGGCACAACACAATTTGTTACGCTACCACTTGGCGGGAAAATTAGGCAAGAGCATGAAATTGACTCCGACTTCTAGGTAGAGAAGTAGTCCATCGCCTTTAACTGATGAATGAAAACGAATATGTATTTGAAAACTCTTTTCGATTAAAGTTAAGAATTGTTTGCATTTGTCCTAGGATAGCAGAGTTATTTACAATCAGTTACAGTTAGTTATTTTGTCAATTGAATCTAATAAGGAATTAGGGTTTTTAAAAATTTTGGTATTGATAAATCTTCCGCTGAAGGGAAATATCACACATTATTTTCGCTATTAATACTGCATGTTAATTCACGTAGCGACAATGTTTATAAACAATCATTATTGTTGGCCAGTATACGCTAACGTGCGGGAATCGTCTATTTTAGTGAGGTTTCAGGAAGCGCCTTAACTAAACAAACCGCTCTCACTATTTCCATGTATTTTAACCTTCAAGCGCTCGCCAAATAGAATATAATACGTTTTAGCGCTCGCCAAATCTCTATTGCGTCTGTGTGTCTGGTGCGCGAGACGAACAATTTAAATTACTTATGTCTACGACATTGGGACTCAGTGATACATTATAAAATATTTACTCAAAAAATCTAGCTATACAGAATGAAAAAACTAATAGATATACATAATGTTACCATTCGATGACTCAAAAACATTCTAAATATAACTCAAATTAATAGCGTGGAAAGTGATTTCAACCTAATAAGAATTTAATTAATGTAACATGGTGGACTCCCTAATCAATTCTAAATCTGTATCATTATAACTGCTATTCCAATTTGAACTCTATAGAGCAACAGTGTAAACTACGAATTATGTAAACAATAATCCACCATCCTTAATATTTTTTTTTCAGTCACGATAGCCGAATGGTCGTGTGATCGGAATTCCAATCACGAGAACAGAGTTTGATCCACAAGTGGTAGGCTCGTACCAATGAGTTGTTTAAAACTTATGTACTATATACATTGTTGACTTGGATATAAAGACGGCGACAGGCTCACCACCTCACGTCAAATTACGTTGTCCCGAATAATGTCTTCGGTGAAAGAATGGTCGGAGGTGTTTAATTGTCTAGAACTCTGTCTACCCCAGTATTGGGAATAGCGTAAAGATACAGTAAAGATACATGATAGAATTTGGTTGAAAACGAGCTAACTGTCCACCTGAAAGTAAGTACCTACTGCAGCACAAAATACCTGCAAACCGTTTCAAAATAAGAAGGTTATAGTAGAGTTTTCATCCCGGGGAGCGAAATAGAATACCTCTAATACATTGTCTCCAATTACACTGGCTCTATATACTCTTCAGACCGAGGCACAACACAATTTGTTACGCTACCACTTGGCGGGAAAATTAGGCAAGAGCATGAAATTGACTCCGACTTCTAGGTAGAGAAGTAGTCCATCGCCTTTAACTGATGAATGAAAACGAATATGTATTTGAAAACTCTTTTCGATTAAAGTTAAGAATTGTTTGCATTTGTCCTAGGATAGCAGAGTTATTTACAATCAGTTACAGTTAGTTATTTTGTCAATTGAATCTAATAAGGAATTAGGGTTTTTTAAAAATTTTGGTATTGATAAATCTTCCGCTGAAGGGAAATATCACACATTATTTTCGCTATTAATACTTCATGTTAATTCACGTAGCGACAATGTTTATAAACAATCATTATTGTTGGCCAGTATACGCTAACGTGCGGGAATCGTCTATTTTAGTGAGGTTTCCAGGAAGCGCCTTAACTAAACAAACCGCTCTCACTATTTCCATGTATTTTAACCTTCAAGCGCTCGCCAAATAGAATATAATACGTTTTAGCGCTCGCCAAATCTCTATTGCGTCTGTGTGTCTGGTGCGCGAGACGAACAATTTAAATTACTTATGTCTACGACATTGGGACTCGGTGATACATTATAAAATATTTACTTCAAAATTTGTACAAAAAAAATTCTAATCGGGGATGAGTGAAACACCCACTTTTCTTTATCCCATAATGTTAGTGCGTTTCAGGTTCAGAGTTCGATTCCCAGTAGAATGCAATATTTATGCAAAGCACAAATTATTAGTAGTATCGACTATGTTGTATTCCGTGTCAATTTATGGCAAATTGTATATGATTATTTCCGATCCTGCTGCATACGTTAGGCACATTGGAAGCATATATGAGTCTACTCCTATTGCTTGTGGGATAATAAATTGATGATGTAGTTGTAGATTGGCCTACTCTAATTTTTCTTTTCAATTAATTTTAATAGCTGTTGCCACATCCTACACTTCAATGTGACGTTCGCTACGAACGAAAGTTCTTTTTTTAACGAAAATTTACAATCTCAAATGTAAACTCCCAAGCGTTGTTTTAGAAGTTTATATTTTTTTTAAGAAAATATGTATGGGTACCGCCTAATCGTATACAAATTACTCCATAACCATTCCTAATATTTTCTCATATTGGGCCTCAAAATCGCGCACCTTTTTTGATTATTTTTGTCACCTGACTTTAATTTGACTGTTGGTAAAGCCATACAGTCTATCGTAAGGAGGATTTGTCGTAATCCACAAGCTTTTTCAAGGAGTTGGAAACTGCTGTGCGGTGGGACACAATTTTATTTCATTCATTATTATTGTTTTGATTGTAATATTTTTATTCGATGTTGCTTTAATGAATAATACTGGTAAATTAGATTTTTTTTTATTTTATTATGTATGTTATATTATTTTATTATATTATGTTTGAGAGTGGTAGAGCCACGCATCAACTTTTGTTGTTGCATGAATGGGCCGGCTCGACCGGGGAAGTACCACGACCTCACAGAATACCGGCGTAAAGTAGAAGTCTAACAAACTTCTGCGTTTCGTCTGGTGAGTGCAGGTAACCGGTGGCCCACATCATCAGCCCAGAATTGGGGGAGGGGGGAGCAACGCATCTGCTAAGCCTCTGGTATTGCGGGTGTTCATGGGCGGCGGTAATCACTTACCATCACGTGAGCCACCTGCTCGTTTGCCTCCCTTTTCCTATAAAAAAAAATGTAAACGGACAATGTACGCGTAGTTATTTTTTTTTATTTTATTGTGTTTGTAAACGGACAATGTACATGTAGTTCTAACGTACACGTAACAAATCCGTGGGATTATTCTGAGACAGTGTATCAAACAAAACAAATCAACAGTAGCCGTGAGTTGGGTTGATAATCATTCATCGTGACACGAAGGCCACTGACTGTCAATAATAACTATGTTTATAACGCAAGAGTACTTATTGTTACATGTACAGTATATGCGTTTATTGTGTAAAATTATTTACTGAAGTTTATTTGACTTATTGGCGCGAATTAAAAAAGTTTAATAATTTTTTTTATTCTCTTAAAACCTTCAAATAATGATAAGAATGTGCGGTATAGCGAGTACGAATTCCGCCCGTATCAGTTGATTTTTTTAAATTATTTAAAAAAAAAAGTGCTTTATGTTTGTTTATACCTTTCTGACATCCTCTATGACATATTTCAAATCAATTACGTATGAAGTTATATCAATCAAAGTCCACTGCTGTACTTTGTACTTTCTAAAGATTTCAACAAAGAGCTGTCCCGAGTCGATAGAATTTTTTGTAAATATTTTTTTAACATTCTAATAATGTTAAAAAACATTTTCAAAAATCTGTGCAACATCATTGCCCAATGATAATAATATCTTAAATACCTACGACAAAAAATACTACATAAGCAAACAATACAACATAAGCAATAACTAAAAAAAACAACTAATTAAGTGAAATATATTGTTTTTTAAATAACGCTTAAGAAAATTGTTAATCGATCGAAAATGATAAACAAAAATTCTTAAAATAGAATCAAACCATTAACCATAGTGGTTTTTAAAGTCGGTTGAAACTTCAGAAAATAAAGTATTTCTGAAAAAAAATCGAAATTCTGCTTTATTTTTACACAATGAACACCCGGACATGAACCCAGATTGTTGAAAAATTACCAGCGTGGTTACAATTCAACAACCTCTTCGCTGAAGCTCAAACGGCCGTCTAACCACAGATCTGTAAGATACGAGCATACGTGCTTTGTAAGCAAACTGGTTAGGTGCATACGGAGTAATTCCACTCCTATTATGGACTAGGTAACCATGACGATCCTATATGAGATTATGTAGCCACCAAGTTAAAGAATTTAATTTTTAAACGATAATCAATTTCTAAGAATTTCGTAACTTCTTCTATTGACAAGGAAAAAAGAGGTTAGAAGACATAGCAGTGGTACTGGTAATAGAAATGAATTCAACTGTTTGTCTATATAGTATTGTATATATTACATTTTCATAATTTATTTTATATATGTAATAAATGGAATCTGTCTAATAAAATGTAAGTAATATATCTCATTATTGGTGTTTTAAATGTTTCCAATAGTAATAATAAAGATAGTTAGATAAAACGTGCATAAAAGATAATTTGGCCAAAAGCATACAACAATATTTTCATCCTTTTTATGATTTACAGAACCTGATGGCACTGTCAGTCAAGTGTCTGGTTGGATGTTACTGGGCAATCAATTTATGTGGAACCATGACATTTTATTACAAGAATTAGTCGCTTCGCTGATTTTCAGCTTCCCACGTTAACGCTGAATTAAATTTATTGCTCGTCAGATTTTTTCAATCTTCACACAATTTCCCACGATATTAAGTTACAGACAGATAATTAAGTATATTTGTACCCAACTTTCTAGCTTTTATGGGGCATTGTGACAGGTGGTGAGCCCATCGCTATCTTAAGCACAAATACATATATTTATATGTATAAGTTTTAAATATCTTCACGCCACTCCCAATAACATACAGGGGTAGACAGAGGTCTAGACAATTAAGTAGTTTCGACCCACCTTCCTGACCTGGCCTTAATTCTGCTACAAACCGAACGTAGACTTTTCAGTATTATTCAATATTTTTATATTTTAAACCTCTGTCTACCCCAGTATAGAGAATATGAGTGAATATATCTATTTAATTTATTTGTTTATGTTATAACTGTAATATCTTCTCGGCATCCCCAATACAGGGGTAGACAGAGGTCTAAACAATTAAGTCGTTTCGACCCATCTTCCTGACCTTATGTTAATTCTGCCACAAACCTTACGTAGACTTTACAGTATTATTTAATATTTTTATATTTTAAACCTCTGTCTACCCCAAGTATAGAGAATATGAGTGAAGATATCTTTTAAATTTATTTGTTTATATTATAGTTGTAGTGTGTTATTACAGTTGTAAAGTAATGGCATGTGTATGTAATTATTTACAAATCAAATGTAATAGGCAGTTAAGTAAAATAACAATAAGCAGTTGGCAACTCAGAATTACCGTCGATTCTGCCGTTCAACGCTATGCATGCTAAAGGGAGAGCCATACGCAGCAAATGAAGCTACTTCCGGGGCCACAAAAGGAAAGGAAATTCACTCCTAAATTTGCAATTCAGCACACGGCACATTTGCCCGTTTCCCATAACACCAGCGTATTGTTTATTTGTTATCAAATGTTAATTCAATTTGTCCAAGTTAGGACACTTTGTACTCGTCGCAGTGTAGTGCATTTGTTCTCTGGGTTTGGTTTTTCGAGCGTGTTAATGAGTAGTTCGTTATACACGCTAGTTATTTTTACCTCGGAGCTGTGAACGGGGATCACTCGGCTTGAATACCAAGCAAGTTCAACACCGACTTCAAAGGATACCATGTGTAAAGTAATAAAGAAATCGTTTCAAAGTTTAAGAATTAAGCATAGTAAGTATGTTTACATTGCAGTTTTTTTGGCATTGCCCTTTTGATGTAAATATTCTGTTTTGTTTTATTATGTTGTGTTCGTGATTTTTCGCGTGGGTGCCCATTACTCTGCGAAGAAAACTGTTTTTCCATTAAGAGTCGAGTATACAGATGTTAGTACGTCATCGCGGTTTCTTGCGTATAGGAAAGGTTAATAAATCAAATTATAATAAACAGTCTGGATGTAGTCTATTATTGACTGCGCAAACATCGAGAAGGGAAGCTTTGGAACGTTTCCTGACACGCAGTGAAATGGGGCCGACAGTGACGCATGTTTTTACCTCTCTACATCCGGTTATGTTTTTATAAATATACTTTTTTTTATATAATAGTAACAAGATCATAAAAACATCCATCTTTTTTATTTCAATACAAAAAGTATTTGTCAAGACAGCAAATTCCAAGGTTTTTCTAATACTTATGATGGCAGTAATTGACTCCATTTACCACAAATAAATAAATAATAAATAAATATCTTCACGCAATTCCCAATACAGGGATAGACAGAGGTCTAGTCTAGACCTCTGTCTTCTCTATTAAGTCCCTTCGACCCACCTTCCACCGAAGATATTTTCGGGAAAACGTGACAGGTGTTGAGCTCGTCGCCGTCTTTATGTCCAAGCCAATGATATAATTTGTATATAAGTTTTTGAAAAACCCATTGCTACGAGCCTGTCACCTGGGGATCGAACTCGGGTCTCTTGACTCAAATTTCCGGCCACCCAACCACTCGGCTATCGTGTTCTATTGTAGATACGTACCGCGAGTGTGCTCGCGTTCACACTCTTAAAGTCTCTGGGGGAGTAATAACACTAAATAGAAGCAAGGTCAACTACGTTATATTCAAATCCCAGAGGTATTATTAGGGTTTTTTAGAAAAATAAATTAGCGGAATGTAAATGCCCACCGCTACCTAAAGACCATCTCACAAAGTATTAGACTGATTACATAATAGAACATTTAAGAGAAAGAGAGATTAAACGTAGGGGAAACGTACACCACTTTGCAGTTCCAGTGCGGATTGGCGACTTCCGTAGCCTTGAAAACTACATATCTTTATTCATTTCTCGAACATACAGTTAGTTACAACAGAAATATCCTAAACTAAAAACCTCTATTATTTGCGTATAATACACCCGGACACTACTAGGCTCATAATACTTACAAAACTATCGATTTAAGTTACGAGTTCATTAACCCAACAAATAATGCACCAATGAGATTATTTACTTATTATAAATTGTTGTCAAAAATCGGTATGAGCAGGAAGTGGTAGGCTTCCCGCGCGGCGGGTCGAGTGAAACCTCAGGAGCGGAAGCAATGGCGATGGACGCGACAAGCTTGCATTACAAATTACGTCTTAATGAACGCACGTGCGCAGTTAGGGTGCGTTTACATTACACATAGGGTGAACACCTAATTTTTTAATTATTTATTTTAGGTGACTTAGACCTGTGATAATTAATTATTCATTAACAACTTTTCAATGAATTTCTGCAAAGTAACGCCTGAGTCAATTAACTATCCTAAAAACTAAAAACCGAAATATCCTTCGGTCATAACTCTTCATTCATGAATTTCAAAATATATGTGGCAATACGCGCAACATATTTAAAGTTAATTTTGTGACAATAAAGGCTGTGTATTGTCACAAAATTAACTTCGAAAGAGAGTATGCACCCCGCGATGTTCTCAACCTTTGTGGTGGGATGAAGACGGGACTTGTACAGCTGCTTTGTATGTACAGAAGAACTCAGCAATCAGTTTGCTTCAATGAGTACACCACCATTGATTACGACTGGATGTAACCTAAAGTAATTTAAAAATATAATTATTTCTTTATACGGCAAAACGCTATTTCTGTGCGATACGAGTGACGTACAACGCTAGAAGTTTGAAAAGTACCTTTAAGCAGTAAATGTAGCTTCACATTTTGTTTAAATTTTTAGTAACATCAAAATAAATATTTAGTAAATCAATTCTGTGCGTCACCCGTTAAAAAATATTCCAATTTAGAAAGTATTGACACTAGAGAGCTCTATATCATGAGCGATTACAAAAAAATTCTTTGTTAATGTTATTATAATATCATAAAAATTTTTATTTTACATATGTTTAAGATTTTATACAAGTTGATATAATAGGGAACTTTGTATATTCAATTAAATTCTTCGGATAATTATTTTTTTTAAATGTTTTTTAATTTACTTGTTTGAAAAATTGTGTTCAAGAGTAAGCCCATTAATTGGATCTAGCTATAGATAATTATCAGTTACATCTTTATACTTACTAACTGTACCTACTTTATCCCGATTAGGACGCATTGACCTTGCGTTTGTCCTTTGAAATAATCGGGCGTACTTTTAAGGAATGCAGTAGTTACTGCGTTACCTTTACTGCAACGTTACTTAGCAGGTAGACAAACGACTAAACTGTTGATGCATTTTTTGTAGTTGAATGTTTCGCAAGTGTCACATAGCTGGGTGTAAAAGTTCCTTTCTATAATTGAGTCTGTACGAATAATTTAAAGATTTTTAGACGAACAGTAGATACTAAATTTGTAAAATTAAACAACTTATGTATTTACATACGAACGTTGTGATCTGTTAAGCCCACTAAGGAAACATGCCTTTTCTTTGTAAGGTAGGGTTTGCTAAGTCAGCAAGCTTTGCAAGTGTTTTGGCAATCCCACTTTCTTACGCCGATATAACGCGGTGTCATGTAATTACCAGTTAGCAATACTTATACTATAAACATACAATTTAATTATGTTTCTAAATGACTCTTGAGAAATGGCGACCAGACTATCGTCTGTCGCATAACGTTAATGCATAACGCCCACACGCGTGTATTTAAAAATCTTTGGCAACATGCCAGAAACCTATACACCGACACGTTAACGAATATTACGCATATGAAGTAGTAACGAGACGTGGACGAGAGACGATCATATCGGTTTTTATGCTGTCGCCTTTGTCCTCATTTCTCTGTCTCTGTGTCAGGTCTGGTAGTATGTAGTAACTTCGTTGTTTCCGAATACATAATACCACTTGTAAAAAAAACTGTTTGTATTGGTTACGATCTTGCCACCTGGGGATCGAAATCTGGTCTCTTAACTCGAAATTTCGACCACCCAACCACTCGTGACTTTTTTATTTTATCTGTTACATGAAAAGAGTTCTGTATTTCGCGTAGTGTATCTGACTTACCTAGTAGTGCTTCTTTGCCCACGTGTATATTGCAGTATAGGTGATGGTCAGTGGGCACGACAGGCTCGGCCGGGCTCCCGCCGCCTGCCTCCATCAGCTTTAGTTTGGCCGACAAGTCTTGCACATCTGCAAGTAATTTTGTACTGATTATGTTCTTCAGATCAGATAATTGTTACGGATAATGATAAGAAGTCATTTGCAAGAAGTACGCTTGAAGTAGTGGGCTAGGGACTTAAAGTTATATTATTATGTAATAATCATAGAATGTATCAGTGTTATTATATACATACCTAGGTATAAAATACATAATATTATTCATCTACTTTACATAATATTATTACTGTATGGTAACTGATGTTATAAGAGGCGACTAAGAGAAATAGCCTTTAATGTCGTTATGGCAACCGATAGATGGCGGGATAACCCTCTCTAAAAATATCAGACCACAAAGGGGTAGCAGCGTCTGAGGTCCGAGTGGACTGGTACTGCGATCGCCAATACGCTTGCCAAGCTTGGCGATTATGACAAATCCTTCCTTAGGGAAAGGCCTATATGCTGCAGTGGATTTTAACAGGCCGTTATGTATGTAAGTATCTATGTATTCATCTAAATGATGAATAAATAATAACATTATGCAACGCTAACACCCTCAACGACCCCTTGTCATGCTGTCCCAAAATAAGCCCCGGTGAATGTAGGTAAAAAGGTTAATTTTTTTTAGATTTCTCTCTTCTCCGATATTGGGAAAAGAGTGAAGATTATGTTATTTGGACCTTGGTAACGCCGGCAAATCAGACCTAGCTAATATCTGAGGCCAATACTTTGATTTGTTAAAATATATACCATAACTGTAGATTATAAGTAATTTCTAAGAATGTCAGACTCGAAGGCTACGTGACGATTGATGAGACAGGACATTCTCAGGACTGCAGAGTTGGCAATATAATGTTTAAACAGTAAGTAATATCAAATTGAGAGTCAATATAAGATACTTCTATATCTTTATATCTTAATACTGCTTCACTGGTTAGAAGTTTTTGTTTTGAACAATCTACAACCGGATGAAGAAGTATGAATTTAAGGTATATAAATTGTCGTCATAAATGTGTTTACTATGTCATAATCCTGATTATTCCGGCAGAAAGTTTAATACAACAACAAATCTACTGATAACACTAATAATGCAAAAATTATATTTTATGTAAGTATTTTAAGATTAGATAATTAGTCCTTAGATTAAGTCATATAATAAGAAGACTTTTACTCTTCTCTATCCGAATAGCTGTCAGTGAATCCTTCATCAGATTGTACCATTTCATGTAAGAACGTCACTATAAGTTAGACAAGCTTGTTTGATATCTTCACGCCATTCCCAATACAGGGGTAGACAGAAGTCTAGTCTAGACAATTAAGTACCTTCAACCTACTTCCACCTAAGATATTTTGGGACAACGTGACAGGTGGTGAGCTCATCGCCGTTTTTGATGTCCAAGCCAACGGTATAAAAAGAATATAGGTTTTGAAAAAACCTATTGTTACGAGCTTTCCACCGGAGAATCGAACTCGGGTCTCTCGACTCTAATTCCGATCACCCAACCACTCGGCTATCGTGACTTACAAGCTTATTTGATGATTATATATAATATATATAATCATCAAATAAGCTTGTAAGTTGTTAATTAGACAAATTTACAAGTCGCTCTATCATAGTCTGATATCATATTGCTTATGTGTTTGGGGAGGTATATATAAAAACCACCTAATTGAGTTGGAGCGAGCTGTTGGGCTCGTTTCGAGTTTCTTAAAGGTTGCTATGTTTTTGCCTATTAAATATCCCACTTCGAAGGTGTATGAAATGTTTAATGTATTAAGTGCACGAAAAACCTATATTTTTAACTGCATACGACGATATCATCGTATCACCATACCGACCATTCCTATTAAAGGAAAAAGAGTCGAGCGCTGTCCTATTCCAACTATTAGACCATATGCTAGAAACACATGATTTCAACAAGATGGAGCCACGTGTCACACATCGAACGAGTCCTTGCCGGTGGTCAAAGACATGTTTCCGGAAAAGCTGATATCCAGACGGACAGCAGACTTCTATTTATAGGGTTATTTAAAGAGTCGTGTCTACATTGATAAACCGAATACACTGCGTCAACTTAAAGAAAAAATCATCGAAGAGATGTCGGCGATCTCGCGGTCTCTTTGCAGAAGAGTATTCGAAATCTTCAGGACTCGCTTAGATGAGTGCAAAAACCGAAGCGGTGGTCATTTACGCGAAATAATTTTTTTAAAATAAATTACAACTAATTAGCTTTCTCGTAAATAAACGATTTCTAAAATATGTTAAATGGTTTTTTTATGCGATTTTTTCAAATGTTAACTAATTCATGGCCCACCCTGTACAACAAAATAAACAGAATAGAAAATATAAGAAGACATAATAACGAACAGTTTAAAAATAAAATTCTTAATTGGCTAAAACTTTTGTTGATACTTGAGAGTTGTGAAAATGTATTACATACTAACAAAAAAAATATTTATATCTTTACGTACTTTCCCAATACCCCATTATTGACCTACCATTCACCCTAACTCCTTTTTGGCACAACGTGAAAAGATTTTATTAATTGCCTCAAAAAAGTAGAAAAGGGCAATTATGCCCTTTTCTACAGGTAACCTACATAGGTACCCTTTATTCAACCTGGCTGCTACCAAACTTTCTTTCGCTTAAATTCAAATTTGGACTACACGAAAAGAAAAAGAAAACCGTTAACTATTGTTCCGCGGTCAACGCCGGGTCAAAATTAGTAGTGCACATGTACAAACAAACGAGCATTGTTTACGTGTGCACCCGACGCGTCTTTATGGAGCCGAACCAACCTAGATTTATGGTTTTATTGTCGGAATAATGAATACACTTATTTTTTTTTTATTATGTTATTAATTATAAGATAAATTAACTTAGGTCAGTACTATCATGGTCGACGTACTTAAGTCCGAAATCGGGATCACGGTTGCCACAAGTGACAAGCATAGTTTTGAAAATGCTTCCGAAACGGGCCTAAATCTTTGTGTATTTTGGAAAGAACTTGTGTCGGCCTAAGTCGTTATTTCCCACTACTTTCTAGTTTTCTATATCCAAAATACAGAAAAATTTTCTCGATTCTAGACATTCATCGTGAAAATGCGGTCAGACTTATTAGTACCATTACATGCCAAGAGGAGTAGGGCTGTACAATAATTGTAATTTTCAGACAATACGTATAGTAAATACAAATATGTTTCCCTTCGATAAGTATAAAATATTGTATTTTATATGTAGATCTTCGCTTTGCTATTTACCCCCATTGTTTTCTTTATAAAAATGCTATACATTTTTAATTGATGGCCTAAGTCGTTATCTCCCACTACTTTCTAGTCTTCTATATCCAAAGTAGTATTCTATCGTGAAAATAACTATGTTGTTTACGATATACTACCTAGTCAGGTCATAAATTCTGTCACATGTTTAACCTAAAATAATTAAAACAATTATAATCTAACGGATTCAAATCTGGACTGGAGGCCAGTCTTCGTGCCCGATGAAGTCGATTTCACGCGCCGCCAGCCAGTCTTGTGTGCTCTTCGCTCTATGAGCTGACGCCGAATCTTGTTGGAATACCCAGTGCATGTTATTGAACATGGTATGAGAAACAGGTTCCACAAGGTTCGTCAGGACTGTATTTTGATACACAACTGCATTCGTTTTTACACCTTTCTCGCAAAAATGTACCTCTGGTAAGCCCCAATAAGAAACTCCCAAACTTACCATGAGCGAGGATGGAAAATGACCTCGTTGGACACGCGGAATACGGTTGCTCGCTTCTTCACTACTGTGTGCGTACACCTTATCATTTTGTTTTTTGTAGCTCTCTTCTACGGTAAAAAATGCAACGCAATAACTGCAACACGGTCTTCTTTAAGCGTCCACTCTATATTTAAAAATCAGTAAAATTCTAAAAAGTTATGTAGTTTTATTTTCATGAACAATTCGAAATTCGAATTAAATATACTTTTTTGTGGCCATCATTCTAAAAGAAAAGTTTTTACTGTTTGACAATACTTATGACCTGTCTGTGTATAATACATATATATATATATATATACATATATATATATATATATATATATATATATATATATATATATATATATATATATATATATATATATATATATACATATATATATATATAGATATATATATATATATATATATATATATATATATATATATATATATATATATATATATATATATATATATATATATATATATATATATATATATATATATATATGTATATATATATATATATATACTAATGATGTTTATGACTATAGTAAAATATTCAAAAAAATATAAATCCTGTCTGTATAATTTGACGACCTCCGTGGACGAGTGGCGTAAACACCGGTTTTCTAGGTGTCGCCATCTCGAGGTCCCGGGTTCGATTCCGGGTCAGGTTTAGGTGTTTGTGGTGCCTTCGTTGTTTCCGATTCCCATACCACAAGTGCTTTAGCATCTTACATTGGGATCGGAGCAATGTATGTGATGTTGTCCTTATCTATCCATCTATACATAACATTTTTAATGACCCTACCATTAGTTCGCGTGACAAACCCGCTACATAAAAACCTTGAATTATATTAGTGCAGCTGTAAAATAATCCAGATACAGCGTAGGTAGTAAATAAGAGCAACACATAATTAAGACCATCTAAAATTCAAAGATTTCAGCAAATTAACCTCACCTGTTTTATCTTTAACACGCCTGTTTACAGGTAGCGAAAACAAACGTTCAAGGGAAATAAAACTTCCCACGTGATTCAATATACGTCGAACTCATTTTATCCCCGGAGGCTTATGGCTATTTTAAGATAGAATTCGATTCATCGCATATCTCAATATATATATACATATTTTAAATCGTAACAGGAAACGTAAAACGTCCTGTCTCTTGAAATCTCATTTCCCTCGACATGTATTAAATGTTATTATAAATAGTGTTTTCAACGGAACTTTTATATTTAGCTATGATAGCATGTCTTGATCCGGCACCTTTATTAAATTTCATAATATTTCTTTAAGGTTGAGACTCACTCCGACGCGTTTCATTGCTCAAACTACACTTTCCTTTTTTTAAAGTCGGCTCCCTCCCTCCAACAATTAATTATTTATTTAGTTCATTAACTTATATTTTGCTTAAAAGACTTGTAACAAAATTATATCAATTAACACAGATTATTTATTTATTTATATTGTATTCCACAATATTGACAATGACTTATAAATTGATCATTGTGGACTCTGACGGACACAGCAAAAGAGAGAATGATTTCATATTTAAATTTTTACAATATATTTTATTGAATGTTTTATAAATAAATATAAATTATTATTATAAAATAGTATAGAAATAAGTATGTTATATTTAAAAAATCCATTTTGTATTTATGACATCTATTCAGATTATATATCAATAGATTAAAATCTATTCAGAAGTAAAACTGTATTTACAATTATTTATCTATGTAAATATATATAAATTTAAATATATTGTACCGTTACAACAAACAAATCGTATATTATTGTCTAACTCCTAACTTAAATACCGTAGTGACGTCTATCACCTGCACACCATCCTTATAAAGCGATCCTGACGTGGTCACTATGGTACTAAATGGTAAGTATATTCCTTAAAAAAAGAACCATATCCAGATCCTCCTCCTTTTTTTGGAATCAGTCAGAAATAGCAATATTTACTGACATTATGTCGGCTAATTAGCATAGTTTTAACATATATCTGATGGCGAGCTTATATGTATCTAAAACTTTTGCTCCGGTATCATTCGCGATGTTTTACAGTACTTATTAGACGTATAAAATTGAACATTGATCTCAAAGATTACTCGATCAATAGTCTTCAGTTGATATAACTGACTAATCAATTATCAGCCAGATCGGTCTAGTTTGTTTCAATCAATCAATGTAGATACCTTAGTACATCACTACATCAAATAAAAACAAGATTAATGAATACTACTTTGAAGAAACTAACAGTTATCCCGAATGCTGAGATAACAGTTAGGTCTAGGTTTATATTATGTTCAGTATCATCAGCAATAGTGACAAGAAGTTTTAGTTTAAATAAAAAAACAAACTCGAACGTTTTTAAGATCGAGAAATCTTAGTCCTTTTAACCCGCATTTGACGCAAACTCATGTTGGCAGAATGTGAATTTACACGGGGAAGAAGTATTTCTTTAAGGTCGTTATGTGTTCAGAGTTCATAATTAGTATACATTTGCAGTTTTATGAAAATAAGGACGGTTTAAAAGCGAAGTTGGTATAGTGATCTTGCCTTCAAAGTTAATAGTTAATAGTTGCAGTTTTAAAACTGGAGCGCAACGCTGAGAAACATACAATCATAGGGAATTATGCTTTGCGTTGGACTGGATGATGTGAATAATTCAGTTTTAATATATATTGTATTTTTTTAATATAATGTATCGTATAATCATTATTGGTACATGAAACATAAGTCTGTGATTTGTTGACAGAGTGATTCAATCCAAAGACTACCGTTATTTTTAAACTTTATAAAAATAACGGTATTTGCTACGGCATGTATTATTACGTAAATCTTACGATTTCGAATGTGTCCTATACCTATATGATGTGACAACAGACAGTCGTTAAAATCTAGTTGTCATGCATCGTGTGTCGTTTCGTCGTCTCGTCGTGCCCTACCCACACGCTTTACTTCGTACACAATCCGTGGAGGTCGCGTAATCATCAGTGTCCTGAATAAATAAACCATCACCAATGTAGCAAGAATCGTTACTTGTATATCTTTGCTGTATTCTATATAAGGAATACTTAAAAACTAAAACTTCAGTTCAAGATTTAAATTTAGCTTTCGTATAAAAAATATAAAGCTAGTTGATTCGATAGGCGTCTTGCAGACATTTTCAGTAATTTTGTTCGCCGTAAAATTTGTGATGGGAAAATGAGGAATAAACGTATTTATAAGTATGTTTTCTCAAATTTTAGACTACCGGTGGATTTAAAAAAAAATATTTACTGCATTATACTTTAGAAAATACCGCACGCCGGGTATGCCCAAATGTTTAAGTTAATTAGTTAGTGTTAATTGACATATTGTCATATTATCTCAATGACCACATCGTGTGGACCAGAATTGGGGATCAGTATAGTGACTGAGTAGCTATGTATATCACAACAACACGCAATTGATCCTTGTGTGATATACTTTTATTTTCATTATAATTAATAATTGTGCTTTGTGTGTATTATCGTCGCTTGTTCAATATACAAAAACCCGTCGGGTTAAAGTGCAACTGTAAACAGGTATTCCGATTCAAAAAGATTTTATTGTTATTCGGAAATAAAATAGTATTCTTCATATATCGAAAAAATTATAGGTAACAACTATAAGATGGGTAAAATTGGGAACGTGAACGAGAAGTATTCAGTATATGCGTGCGTGTGGTCCAGATGGAGTGAGAGACTACAAAAAAGGTAAAAAAAACAAATTTCACTCGTGCGGTATGTTAGAACTACTTTTATTGTAACGTAAAACGTAAACGTAAGTAACAAAACTTAAATAAAATCGATCGGTTGCTACTGCTGTTACAACGACTTATCGTTATACATAAATAGTTACTTACCCCCTTCGGCGACCGTATCGCACTTTGAGGAAGAAAGAGAGAGATAGAGAGAGAGAGAGATATAGAGAGAGATATAGAGAGAGAGAGAGAGAAAGTTACTACCTCTTTCGTTACTGGAATCGCATAAGAAGCTTTAGTATTAAATATCATGCTTGTTATTCAAGTGTCTGAGATTTTAAGGTACATTAGGATGGGAAAACTTACAATAGTTATTAAAATAGTAAGAAAACATACAATTTAATTGATAACCACCCCATCTTTTTTAAACGGTTACTACATTGGTTTGGTTTAATACATTGTGATAATAAAAATATTATATTTCTATCCACCTATCATGAAATTTCATGCTTCTCGTTTTGAAAAACCCCAGTCAACCGCTTATCTTATTTTCAATTGAGGAGTAAAATTTCCGAAAACCCATCTATAAAGTATGCTTACAAACTTAAACATTTCCACAACTACAAAAATTCAAGTTCGTTGCCCCAGCAATTTTGGTACATAAGTTACATTTGCCATTTAAGGTACCATAAGGTGCCACGATGTTACGGCGTAAGAATATGTGGCATTCTTTTCTTCCCTTTTCTTCACATGGGTGTCGTAAGAGACGACTAAGGGAAATAAAAAAAAATAAAAATAAAATATCTTCACGCAATTCCCAATACAGGGATAGACAGAGGTCGAGTCTAGACAATTAAGTCCCTTCGACCCACCTTCCACCGAAGATATTTTCGGGACAACGTGACAGGTGGTGAGCCCGTCGCCGTCTTTATGTCCAAGCGAACGATATTCGTACATAAGTTTTTGAAAAACCCATTGGTACGAGCCTACCAACTGGGGATCGAACTCGGGTCTATTGACTCGAAATTCCGACCACCCAACCACTCGGCTATCGTGACTTCATAGGTGAAAACTTAGGAGAACGGTGACGGGCAGCATCTAAGATGCGAGGTATTGCGATCGCCAATCTGCTGGCATGAAGGTTGTGAAAAAAACCTCCCCTAGAGGAGTCCTCTCCTGAGGAGAAGAGGCCAATGTCCTGCAGTGGACTTTTAGAGGCCGATATGATGATGATGCTACCATCTCTCACTAATTATTATGGAACTTAGGGGACCCTTTTAATATGGCTAACTAATTGTAATGGCACCTGAAAGAAGGAGGTAAACGATTTACTGTAGGGTCTACCGCACGTGACGAACTGCCACGATTGGCAAGCAAGTTTACCTTCGCATAACCAGAAACATTGCAACTTAGACCATGCTGCCCGTCACTTACCACATTGGACACCTATGTGCTAAAATCTATATTTTTTGATGTAACATTTATTTTTACGTATAATATCTAGAAAATGTAATGATAACATTACATTATGCCTTGTCGGTACTCGTTGCCCTGTCGGTATACATTATTTCGAGGAATTAGTAGTTCGGCGCGTTAATTTAACCAAGTACGTATACGATGGAGCGAAGCCAAATTATACTCCGTGATTCTGTTCAATGTTTTCATCGCGTGCAAAACCAGAAGGCTTATAACTGTTTACGTTTGAACAACAAAGTAGAGACCTACATCATTCGTTTATACATTTGGAAAAATTAACTATGAACCAAATTTCTTCATCGAACCCCGCATCTCATCACAATCCAAACAACTATTATGTACATATAGATCAACACACGCTACCACAGCTTTAAATTTACTTTTTATTTATCTATTTAGTTTTAATATATATTATGCTCTTACCCGACTTGAGGGCTTGCTTTAGAACTTTCCACTGTTTCGCATGATACAACGAGACTATCAGCACCACTGCAAAGAATACCACACAGGCACTCACGGCCAATGTCAATGTGGACGTCTGTAAGTCCCATTTTAATTCACCGTCACTTTTATCCGTCACTTCACCGCTGTAGTCCGCGTACTCGTAATATTCGTCATCACTGGATTGTTCACTATCGTTAGAGTCATTGCTTATTCTATGTCGCGTGTTGAATGGAAATATACGCACTTCGTAGAGTGATTGGCAGACCGTGTCCCTGTGCAGCTCGCAGGGATATTTGACTGCGAGACGCGTGGGGTCGCAGCGGGTGCAAGGAAGGCAGGCACCGCTTTGCCGGTGCCACCAGCTACGCCCACGCTCGCATGGTCCCGAACCCAAAGCGAAGCCAAATGCCAGTGTTGCGACCAGCAAATATAGATGTATAATATCTCCTCGCATTACCTGTAATTATACACAAACACTTTAGTATTGCATACATATTGTAAATGCACACACATATATGTCAATGTGAATCTCTTAACTTTAGCTAGTTAAGTGTATGTACCTATCTATTTAAGATTTGGTAAATCTCTTTTCAACTAGGGCTTGTAACTTTGTAGTAAAACGAATATCTTATTAAACATGTGCATATTTATTAATTGAGACACAATTGTCTCGGAACAATTATTCTAATAAAACTCGTTTAATTATAAAAATATATATTTATACTTTACCATACCATAACATCTTTCTATATATTAATTTTATTATAAATAAATAACTAATCATGTTATGAACTTTTCATAATTTCGGATAATTCCTCTCGGAACCCACTAAAACAATAATTAAAATATTTTTTGTTTATATCTAGCGAGGCGTTAACACTAATAAAATTCGTTTAATTTTAAGAAATATTTTTTTATTATTATTTATTTACTTTACCATAACGTACTTAATGAACTTTACTACATAATAATTTTATTATCAATAAACAACTAATCATTTGATCAAAGTGGTTATTGAGTTGAATAGAACCGTCTTATATTATAAGTAAAAATAAATTTTGGCACGAAGTCCAAAAACGGTTATCGTCTCGGATGCTTGCGGTACATCCAACTGGGACATCCTGATCCAAATTGATTTGGCGAACTCAAATATCAAAGTCAATTTACAGAGTAAGGTAAATAAAGATTTTGCATCTTTATTTACTTTGTTTATTTGAGTGTATTGGTTATAACATAAAGTCAAAACGTCAAAAGTAGTCACGATAGCCAAGTGGTTGGATAATTGGAATTCGATTCAAGAGACGCGAGTTCTATCTCCAAGGCCACATTGTACCAATGGGTTTTTTTTTAAAACTTATGTACGATTTAAATCCTTACGAAACGGGCTCACCACCTATCACGTTATCCTAAAAATATCTTCGATGGAAGTTGGGTCGAAAGTGCTTAATTGTCTAGACCTCTGTCTACCCCTGTATTGGGTATATTTATTTATAACCTAAGTTCATACGTATTTTAGTATCACCTTTAGGTTCAGGTATTAATTCTGCTTAAAATGGAGAATTTTTGACAATTCCTACATGCACGCCAGCTTTTGTGTGCTAATAACTTACGTGAGTATCACGGATTCAGATTTGCCACAGGCGGTGAATAAATACTAGCAGACAAAACAGTATCTAAAATACGTGTCTGGTATGTATTGCGATCGATAATTCGTTGAAAAGTGTGATGAATGTTTATGGACTTCAGTCTACTCCTAATTTAGTAAGCAGCAAACAGCCAGATATAGAACATAGTTAAGTTGACAGCTTCACTATAAGGTAGAGAAAGCGATGACCTGACCTTTACCTTACTTTTCTATTAACTTTATATCTACGTTTTCTGAGTACAAATTTAATTAGGTCAAATATGTTTACTTTTCTTTTAAAGCATTAATATCTAATGTATAAGTACTACCGAACTATTCACTATATTTAAGAAGTGTTGTGACGTATTTGTTTTGAAAAAAAAAACCAAGTAAACATTTGAGACAATATGGTTTCCATCTGAAATTCTTAATCTATGTACAAACCTTGAAAGGGTGTGTAGCAATTGCGAATTTTGTGCAGTAATTATTAGTTTAAAATATGTTTAAATTTAATTAGTGTAAGTAAGAGCAATATCCGACAAACATTCTTTTATTGAATAATCACATTTGTTCGTCCTTAGTTATTATTTTTATTGTTTATTATGATTTATACATACATAAATCGGTTTACAAATCATGCAATTACCTCATGTAGCAAACATTAATAAAATTAAAAAAAGAACAAATACAACCGTATACAGAACCTCCTTTACAACTAAAAATAGTGGTGAAATGTTGGTCGTAAGGACATAATTTGCTAGGTTTCTGACTAACCCAGTATAGTGAAATGCGTGAAGATTTAAAAAACTCACCAAATGGTTTTCCGTGTTTAGATAAAATAAATAGCATACATCTCTGAATTACTGTACAAAAATATAAAATAAGTCTATTCAATGTAAATATATATTAACATAAGCTTAAATTTATAATATAATTTAATGTATTGCCTACCTTAATACTTAACTTCATGAATGCCGCCTAAGTGTTCACAAAGGACCACATCTCAGTAATTTATTACAATTTATTACACTTTCACCGTTTTCACATAATTTGTAAGATAACATTTCTCTATAAAAATACACAATTATGTAACAAAATCCATGAAATGGATAGAAACTAAGAAGTGTTTCGCGTCAAATACTATAATGCACGAACAAACATAAATTTGTTTGATCACAGTTGTACAAAACAGGATGCGTCTCGGAAGCGTCTACGACACGGTCTGCCAGTTTGTTCTGTACAGTGTACACCGAGGAACGGGTGCAAGCGACGGGAACGAACTTCGGCACGTTATATATTTATTAATTGAGACACAATTGTCTCGGAACAATTATTCTAATAAAACTCGTTTAATTATAAAAATATATATTTATACTTTACCATACCATAACATCTTTCTATATATTAATTTTATTATAAATAAATAACTAATCATGTTATGAACTTTTCATAATTTCGGATAATTCCTCTCGAAACCCACTAAAACAATAATAAAATTTTTTTTTGTTTATATCTAGCGAGGCGTTAACACTAATAAAATTCGTTTAATTTTAAGAAATATTTTTTTATTATTATTTATTTACTTTACCATAACGTACTTAATGAACTTTACTATATAATAATTTTATTATCAATAAACAACTAATCATTTGATCAAAGTGGTTATTGAGTTGAATAGAACCGTCTTATATTATAAGTAAAATAAATTTTGGCACGAAGTCCAAAACGGTTATCGTCTCGGATGCTTGCGGTACATCCAACTGGGACATCCTGATCCAAATTGATTTGGCGAACTCAAATATCAAAGTCAATTTACAGAGTAAGGTAAATAAAGATTTTGCATCTTTATTTACTTTGTTTATTTGAGTGTATTGGTTATAACATAAAGTCAAAACGTCAAAAGTAGTCACGATAGCCAAGTGGTTGGATAATTGGAATTCGATTCAAGAGACGCGAGTTCTATCTCCAAGGCCACATTGTACCAATGGGTTTTTTTTTAAACTTACGTACGATTTAAATCCTTACGAAACGGGCTCACCACCTATCACGTTATCCTAAAAATATCTTCGATGGAAGTTGGGTCGAAAGTGCTTAATTGTCTAGACCTCTGTCTACCCCTGTATTGGGTATTTATTTATAACCTAAGTTCATACGTATTTTAGTATCACCTTTAGGTTCAGGTATTAATTCTGCTTAAAATGGAGAATTTTTGACAATTCCTATATGCACGCCAGCTTTTGTGTGCTAATAACTTACGTGAGTATCACGGATTCAGATTTGCCACAGGCGGTGAATAAATACTAGCAGACAAAACAGTATCTAAAATACGTGTCTGGTATGTATTGCGATCGATAATTCGTTGAAAATTGTGATGAATGTTTATGGACTTCAGTCTACTCCTAATTTAGTAAGCAGCAAACAGCCAGATATAGAACATAGTTAAGTTGACAGCTTCACTATAAGGTAGAGAAAGCGATGACCTGACCTTTACCTTACTTTTCTATTAACTTTATGTCTACGTTTTCTGAGTACAAATTTAATTAGGTCAAATATGTTTACTTTTCTTTTAAAGCATTAATATCTAATGTATAAGTACTACCGAACTATTCACTATATTTAAAGTGTTGTGACGTATTTGTTTTGAAAAAAAAAACCAAGTAAAGATTCGAGACAATATGGTTTCCATCTGAAATTCTTAAACCTATGTACAAACCTTGAAAGGGTGTGTAGCAATTGCAATTTTGTGCAGTAATTATTAGTTTAAAATATGTTTAAATTTAATTAGTGTAAGTAAGAGCAATATCCGACAAACATTCTTTTATTGAATAATCACATTTGTTCGTCCTTACATCTAATAATTGTTTTACGTTATTTATCATCTATTTTTACACATATTCGTAACGCGAAAGTGAGAAATTCCTAAGCTTTAAAATAGGAGTAGTGAAAAAAATAGGAAATTTCTAAATATGCTGTATGATAAGAATCAAGATAGGCCGAGACTAACTTTCGTAACCATGTGTTTCATGACTACATTAATAGCACTGAGAGCTCGTGGATGCTCATTGGTACGAGTCTGCCCACCTAGGGATCGATCGGGTCTTTTGACTCGAAATTTCGACCACTCAACCACTCGGTTATCGTGACTTTCCTTCCCTACTTTAGCTTTGTTTATAGCTGTTTGTATATTCCAATATGTGGATCTGTATTTACCATTTACGGAGGAGACAGTATTAGTAATACTAAACACGAATCAGTTATAAAGAATACAGTATTATATGCCTGTGGTGTTACTTTCGCCAAATTCTCTCTATTAGAGTTAATATATTGATAAGTTTATACTCGCTTTATATATGAATATTATATTGATGTATATTCTTAGTTCGATTAATAAATAATTTGACTTCCCACTATCTCCTGTTTGTGTTAAAATACCCATCAACCGCGAATATAATATAAGTTGAAACTAGAGAAGTTAGAAATACAAAATAAAGTACAATAAAAAAAGATAGAAAATAATAGTATACTGTTATTTAAAAAGATGTTTAATTAGATAACGACGAGCTCCGTGAACGACTGGCGTACCCACTGGTTTTCATGTTGACAATCTCAGGGGTCGTGGGTTCGATTCCCGGTTGGGTAAATTTGGATCACTTCTTCTATATTTTCTCGGGTCTGGGTAATTTGGAGATTTGTGATATCTTCATTGTTTCTGATTCCTTACTACAAGCGCTCACTTTGGGATCCGAACAATGAAAAAATTCGTAGTTTAACTGTTTCTGAGCTAGCAACATCATGTGGACGGGAGGTAGCAGCAAGTTGCCGCCGGTTGTCGCCTAAATGTAGTGATAATATACTCTTTGGATGTAATGTATTGTTTTATATTCTGAGGTTGACCTGGAGTTGCAGAAATCAGCCCGTCTAATCTGATCTAATATTCTGAGGTTAAAAAACTAATTTTAGTTTTATTATAATAATATGTTAATTACTGATATTCATTAAACAAATTTTGCAGAACTGGCTGTATGATAATGTCATACCTTCGTCTGCTTTCAACGATGTACCGTCGTAAAAATAACAACTGTCAAATATCTAAACATAATGTCATTTCGATTTTACAGAGTCAAGAACAAGAGAGTTAAGTATATCTGTGATTGTACATAATATATCACGTTCTTACTTACATCTAATAATTTTTTTACGTTATTTATCATCTATTTTTACACATATTCGTAACGCGAAAGTGAGAAATTCCTAAGCTTTAAAATAGGAGTAGTGAAAAAAATAGGAAATTTCTAAATATGCTGTATGATAAGATTCAAGATAGGCCGAGACTAACTTTCGTAACCATGTGTTTCATGACTACATTAATAGCACTGAGAGCTCGTGGATGCTCATTGGTACGAGTCTGCCCACCTAGGGATCGATCGGGTCTTTTGACTCGAAATTTCGACCACTCAACCACTCGGTTATCGTGACTTTCCTTCCCTACTTTAGCTTTGTTTATAGCTGTTTGTATATTCCAATATGTGGATCTGTATTTACCATTTACGGAGGAGACAGTATTAGTAATACTAAACACGAATCAGTTATAAAGAATACAGTATTATATGCCTGTGGTGTTACTTTCGCCAAATTCTCTCTATTAGAGTTAATATATTGATAAGTTTATACTCGCTTTATATATGAATATTATATTGATGTATATTCTTAGTTCGATTAATAAATAATTTGACTTCCCACTATCTCCTGTTTGTGTTAAAATACCCATCAACCGCGAATATAATATAAGTTGAAACTAGAGAAGTTAGAAATACAAAATAAAGTACAATAAAAAAAGATAGAAAATAATAGTATACTGTTATTTAAAAAGATGTTTAATTAGATAACGACGAGCTCCGTGAACGACTGGCGTACCCACTGGTTTTCATGTTGACAATCTCAGGGGTCGTGGGTTCGATTCCCGGTTGGGTAAATTTGGATCACTTCTTCTATATTTTCTCGGGTCTGGGTAATTTGGAGATTTGTGATATCTTCATTGTTTCTGATTCCTTACTACAAGCGCTCACTTTGGGATCCGAACAATGAAAAAATTCGTAGTTTAACTGTTTCTGAGCTAGCAACATCATGTGGACGGGAGGTAGCAGCAAGTTGCCGCCGGTTGTCGCCTAAATGTAGTGATAATATACTCTTTGGATGTAATGTATTGTTTTATATTCTGAGGTTGACCTGGAGTTGCAGAAATCAGCCCGTCTAATCTGATCTAATATTCTGAGGTTAAAAAACTAATTTTAGTTTTATTATAATAATATGTTAATTACTGATATTCATTAAACAAATTTTGCAGAACTGGCTGTATGATAATGTCATACCTTCGTCTGCTTTCAACGATGTACCGTCGTAAAAATAACAACTGTCAAATATCTAAATATGCTGTATGATAAGATTCAAGATAGGCCGAGACTAACTTTCGAAACCATGTGTTTCATGACTACATTAATAGCACTGAGAGCTCGTGGATGCTCAATAGAAAATCAATGGCTTCAAAACAAAGCATCGCAATATTCTCTCTACGTACGCAAATTATATAAGTATACCTTTCACAAATTTAGTCTCTACATCTTCTTTAGCAATAGCATCGATTTTTTTGTGTTAAAACCTCAGAATAGAGAAGTAACCGTCACGCTTAATAAATATTCCAAGCAACAAGAGCTGGCTGAACCGGCTTCTGTTCCTATTTCGCGGGTCACACACGCGAGTAAAAAAGGATCGTAAAATTAAACTTAATTATGTCGTCTCATGTCATTCTCAAATGTATAAATGCTACTCTGTCTACGAAGAGTAGGATGGGGTTACATTTTATGAGTGAATGAACGCTATAAATTATCGCTTTATTTAAAAAGTAATAAATTTTTTTAAATGTGTCGAATTGGCTAGTGCTGCCAGTAACTCGGTGAATTTTACCCTACTTTAAATAATATATATCTCCACGCTATTACAATACAGGGGTAGACCGAGGTCTAGTCTAAACAATTAAGTCTCTTTGCCCCACCGAAAGTAGAAGGTTCCATCGAAGATATTTTGGGGACAACTTGACAGGTGGTGAGCCCGTCGCCGTCTTTATGTCCAATCCAACAATATAATTCGTACATAAGTTTTTGAAAAACCCATTGGTACGAGTCTGCCCACCTAGGGATCGATCGGGTCTCTTGACTCGAAATTTCGACCACTCAACCACTCGGTTATCGTGACTTTCCTTCCCTACTTTAGCTTTGTTTATAGCTGTTTGTATATTCCAATATGTGGATCTGTATTTACCATTTACGGAGGAGACAGTATTAGTAATACTAAACACGAATCAGTTATAAAGAATACAGTATTATATGCCTGTGGTGTTACTTTCGCCAAATTCTCTCTGTTAGAGTTAATATATTGATAAGTTTATACTCGCTTTATATATGAATATTATATTGATGTATATAGTGTTCTTAGTTCGATTAATAAATAATTTGACTTCCCACTATCTCCTGTTTGTGTTAAAATACCCATCAACCGCGAATATAATATAAGTTGAAACTAGAGAAGTTAGAAATACAAAATAAAGTACAATAAAAAAAGATAGAAAATAATAGTATACTGTTATTTAAAAAGATGTTTAATTAGATAACGACGAGCTCCGTGAACGACTGGCGTACCCACTGGTTTTCATGTTGACAATCTCAGGGGTCGTGGGTTCGATTCCCGGTTGGGTAAATTTGGATCACTTCTTCTATATTTTCTCGGGTCTGGGTAATTTGGAGATTTGTGATATCTTCATTGTTTCTGATTCCTTACTACAAGCGCTCACTTTGGGATCCGAACAATGAAAAAAATTCGTAGTTTAACTGTTTCTGAGCTAGCAACATCATGTGGACGGGAGGTAGCAGCAAGTTGCCGCCGGTTGTCGCCTAAATGTAGTGATAATATACTCTTTGGATGTAATGTATTGTTTTATATTCTGAGGTTGACCTGGAGTTGCAGAAATCAGCCCGTCTAATCTGATCTAATATTCTGAGGTTAAAAAACTAATTTTAGTTTTATTATAATAATATGTTAATTACTGATATTCATTAAACAAATTTTGCAGAACTGGCTGTATGATAATGTCATACCTTCGTCTGCTTTCAACGATGTACCGTCGTACAAATAACAACTGTCAAATATCTAAACATAATGTCATTTCGATTTTAAAATTAGTTTTTTGTTTCAAACTTTCAATGGTTTTACTGAGATAAAACATACATTTTTATTATTTATTGACGTGTTAATAATATTCTAGCATTAGACGCTTCTTGTGACAAGTTGATTTCGCTATAAGTTTTTATCTACGAAATGAGTTCAGTCAGTCAAAGAAGAAATTCTTCATCAGAAGTTCAAGGTGAAATTCAAGATCCCAGTGTTTCAACTACTGTTGATCGACCATCTATTATAAAGCCAAGAATACGAAGTCTACATACTGAATACGTTGGATTGACCTATCCTCTACCAAGTACCAATTTCCTGTATTCCTTTTTCACCATTGTACCGTTTTCCATATTTTATCGAATGTCTCCATGAAGTCATGCTTTTATTATGATCATATTGTAAGTATCTTTTTCTGTTCACAGATTCCTATTCAACCATTAGCACTAACGCGAGGGATTTGTCTACATCTAGGGCTTTAATTATAGTAGCGATAATTTTCGGCACCTCTCTTTTGACTTTAGGCCTGCTTTATAGACAATTTCCAAAATTGGATAAGTAAGTCACTTCAAGTTAATTAAATCTTGAGCAAAGCAAACACTTAATTGAACTACTTTATATTCTAGGCATGAGAAACAGTATTTAAAATTGCCATGGGATCTTGATGAGGCAAAGGAACTGGGCCTCTTATTAGACAGATATAAGGACAAGTATTACCATGAAGTATTAATTGGTGTCTTTTTAGTCTATATATTGTATCCTTTTCATTATACTATGTCATAATACGTCATAAATGTAATACACATGTAAACTCTAAATAACAAATGTTCATATTAATAAATACAGGAAAATGACTTTAGATTGAGGTGTTCAGTACTGGAACCATTGATATGTTTGCTATAAATTATCTACTAAACTCTAATTACAGACTGTTAATGTAAGACATAAATATAAAAGCCATTCTGTAAAATTAGACAATTGTCAGTTTGGTCTTAAAATGTGTTAAGAAGACCAATTTTTCCAGTATATAGATTTAAATTCATAGTTAGTAGTAAATAGATTTCATAGTTTGACAGACACATGAGTTCATGTTCCCTCTTTGATATTAGAAATTGTGATATGTATAACATATATGTTTAAACAATTAATAAATACACATATGAGATATCTCTTGCATCATATTTTTTATCGTTTTTGATTTTCACAAATATAAATCAACAGTTTATTACTAACCAGCAACGGCTCAAATGAAACTAATTCATAAATTTTCTCAACGCTATTTCAGTTTGCAAACATTTGCAATACCGGGTTCAATTTTCCTGAGTATTCTTTCAGGATTCTTATTTCCATTTTATTTAGCTTTAATATTGGTGTGTTGCTGTTCAGCGATTGGTGCCAGCTTATGCTTTTTCCTTTCAAACCTTTTAGGAAAAAAACTTGTAAGAAAATTTTTCCCAGAAAGAGCTTCACAATGGTCAAAAGCAGTTGCAAAGCATAGAAACAATTTACTTAATTATATAATATTTTTGAGGGTGACACCATTTTTACCAAACTGGTTTATAAATATGTCAGCACCTGTGATTGGTGTGCCTTTGTTACCATTTGCTTTAGGAACCTTTATAGGTGAGTAGAAAACTGTTTAAAACTACTAAGTATTTGAATAAACTAAAAAAAAATTATTTCATCTTTAAAAGTCACGATAGCCGAGTGGTTGGGTTGTCGGAATTTCGAGTCAATAGACCCGGGTTCGATCCCCAGTTGGTAGGCTCGTACCAATGAGTTTTTCAAAAACTTATGTACGAATATCGTTGGCTTGGACATAAAGGCGGCGATGGGCTCACCACCTGTCACGTTGTCCCGAAAATATCTTCGGTGAAAGGTGGGTCGAAGGGACTTAATTGTCTAGACTCGACCTCTGTCTACCCCTGTATTGGGAATTGCGTGAAGATATTATATATTATTTTTATTTTTAAAAGTTGACATTAACCTCAATATTTTTTACTTACCTGAATAATTTAAATTAGGTTTATTTTTTGTTGTCTTAAAAAATTTCGGGAATTGAACTTTTAGAATTAACATGGAAATAAACAATGGCTTATTGCTATCTCATAGGAATGTGATGCTTCATTATCAGTGTTTTCACTGCAAAACATTTCTGCAAGTTATTATAAATAGCTGAAAATGGCATGCATATCCTGTAAAGTTTGCCTACAGCATAAAGCTATTAAAGATATTAGAGGTGGTACTATTATCATCACATTCCTGATGTTGATAGCCAAAATAAATCTGTAAGAATTGTGATGGAATTTACAAAATAATTTTGGATTGGTTTACCAGTATGACATATACCAGTCACCAGTATGTTGTTTTAAGCTCAGAGAATGCATCACATGCAAATGAGGTTTGCAAAATTTTAAGATAACATTGAAAACAAAATTCCCCTAAAATATGCCACAAAGAATGGTCATTGGCCATCTGCACTCAGTCTTATTATTTTTTTATCTTAAGTATAAACAGAGTTGTTCATTTCTGTCCAGGTGTTGCTCCACCATCATTTGTTGCTATCCAAGCCGGACAAACCCTTCACACCCTCACATCAACTAGTGATGCATGGTCATGGACATCAGTTACCATTCTTACTATTTTTGCGTTTGTTTCACTTATTCCAGTATTACTTAAGCAGAAACTAAAAGAAAAATTCGCATGAACATTTTTAGTAAATTTATTTATTATATTTAAATAATTTATTTGTTAGCTTATTATATTAAATTGATGTTTTATACATTCCACACAAGTGTTTTAATTGTGTATATAAATTAGTATTTGTTAGCAATAAGAACCTACATGTGCAAGAAATGATGTATTTCCATTTGATTTTTGAACTACTGGCCTCCAGTACCACCAGTTGTACCACACTGTAAAAGAAAAACAAATGCCATCTATTATTATTTTTGATTTTAAACATATAGCCCTATATTGGTGCAGGTCTAGATGATTTTTAGTCCTTTTAACCAACATTGCACCAGAACTAGGACAATGAGACATCATCATCAAGTCAGTTAGAGATATTTATACATTGAATAAAACTCATTGCTATTGGCCTGCTTACTAGAAATTGAACTTTCCTAATTTGAACTTTTATCACCCAATAGCTCAACAACAAAATAACACAAAGTAAATTTATCAAAAACTTAAATATGTATACTAAGGCATTTCTTGTTTAGTATTCCAAAGGTAGAAATTAGTATAAATTCATCCTTTGCGGCTTCTCACCAGTGGCTATACCATTTTTTGGATAAAAATTTATTGTATAGAAAAGAAATGAAATATTTTACTATATTTGCTTTGTTCAAAATAAAATCTTATATGGCAACAAATTATATATTAATAAAAAATTTGTTTAAAATATTAAAATAGGATTATTTTTTTATTACTTACACAAATATGATTCTTTTAATTCAATCTTTAATGATTTACATTGATGTCTGCATTCCTCTGCAGGATTAAGTGTTATCATCCTGCTCCCACTTAAGGCCAGTAGAAAAGCATAGTTGCATTCTGTGTCTGGAATACTGAATGTGTTGTGACTTGAATCAATGATGATGTATCTCTCAGTACTCTGGCCAAATTTTGGCACTACCTTCGCTCTGGGTACAATTTGTCGTATTAATCTCGCTATATTTATGTTGTTTACTTTCCTGGAAATAAAATCTTTTTATGATAATTCTTACACTTTTAAAATATTTATTTTATTATGTGCCTTTGACAAAATTGTTTGATGCATGAGAACTAATAAAATACATATTATAACACACAACCACACTAGTTGAATGGTGGATATTAGAATTTGAATGATGAGACAGGTATCCTTTGGTGTCTTGGAGGAAACTAAATTTTTACGAAACTTGTCAATTTTATAATTGCCTTGGACACTAAACAGTGACTCACCACATGTCACCTTGTCCTAAATATTTAAATTAAATCTGGGTAGACAGGTCTAAGGAATCTGAACTTATGCCAACCTCAGTAGTCAAGAATATGTGAAGGTATTGTAATGATTGTGGTAGCCATGTATTGTATTATGTTCAATTACTTACCAGATATATAAGTTACTATCTTCAATTTCTTTTTCATTTTCAAATACCTGTGATGGTGTTTTATGGTACTTGTTATTCACAAGAATTTTAGATGGTTCTTTGACAAATACTTCTTTATTTCTTAAGTATACATTTTTTATTAATTTTATGCCTATTTCTTGTTGATCTGTCTGAAATAATAAGAATAACAAAAAAATATATAGTAATACAATTTTATCAAAATAAAGTAATTAAAATGTTCAGTAAAAATAAAAAGAATGTTTTAAAGTTAGACAATGGTTATATTTAAAATATAAAGACCAAGATACCTTATAAATAAAAGGTGCTGCATGCTGTTGGTGGACTGGTTGTGGATCATAAATTTGACCAATGTTATTGACTGCACTACAAGGCCAACAATCCATATCTACTACAGTGAAAAAAGGGTTCTGTATAAGACATGTTTCTTGATATAATTCTGAAATATTTCAAGAATTTAATATATTAAATAAAATATTCATACACCAACAAGGCATACTTATGTCACATCTCAAATAATAAATTGAGACAGACATTCATAAATCTCCCAGTGGAAACTCAAATTAGTGAAACTCACTGTCTGTTTTTATCAATTAAAGCTTACTGCTACTTTTCGTTGCCGTTAATTTTCTGAATTATGAAACTGAAAAACTATCAAAGGTAACAGTGCCATCACAATGAGGTTATTTGACTGTTGTTAGTCAATCTCCTGTTAAACAAAAGTATTTTTTTTTTATATAGAAAAGGGAGGCAAACAAGCAAGTGGCTATTTAAGCTAAGGGATTATTGCCGCCCATGAACACCTGCAATATCAGAGAGATACAGATGAGCCATAACTATTTACAGATCATTGCTTCAGCAACATCTTGTGGACAGATTGATCAAGACAGTTTTGTCTGAGTAAAGGAGAAATAGAAGAAGTGTCCAGACAGTGACCATGATAAATGCCACATTTATACAGCCCACATCAAGCACAGAGTATGTACACCTGAAGGTGAAGTGGATAGCGAGGGTCGAAATGTCAGTATCACAACACAAAATTAGGTTTAAATTGTTTGCAGTGCATATTATTATTGTCATCTCACATCATCTTCCAATCTTTAAGAGAGAAGAGTTTTGCCCAAAAAATGTCGTGTTCCGAGATTTCGTTAGCTAACAACAGTATTCTTCTATTATATTTGGAGGAAGCCTATATCTTAGAACATTTACCATCCTATATGGATATCAGTAAATATTTTCCAATTTTATTACTTCTATTATATTAAAATTATTTCTTAAAATTACTAACCAGTTAATGCAGGAAAGAGGGAGATAAAGGGAATGGATATTTGTCTAATGAGTCTAAGTCCTGGATATATAAAGTCTTGAAAGTCAATTAAGTTGCTGTAAATATATTTTAAACTATATAAAAAAAGTAAAAGGATAACTGCTGAAATAATTTTCCGTTTAGTAATAAATGTTCCAACGTTATCGTTTAGATTCTTTACTTCTTTTTTATCTATTGTCTTGAGGGACTCAAAATACATTTTTTTAAATCCCTCTTCAGTAATGCCTCTGTCAGCAGATTCTTGTCTTAACTTCATAATTGAATCTGCATATTTTTGCAAATAGTATCTATTCGACATATTCACCAATTCTAACTAAATTAGTTATGATCAATTTTAGGATAGACTAAGTGTAAAGGATTTTGTTTTCCTATTAGAATCTTTGTTATATACAGCATATTTTATCTACTGATCGTAAACACTATTTCAAAGGGTATACAATTATTCCGTACACTACTTTATTTGAGTTAAATCATTGACATCAAAACAATAACAAGCAATGTTTTTTGACCTAAAATAAATGTTCAACAAAGATTATACCATCTGTACAATGTACTTTACGTTCAAACTCATGAAAAATAGTGATTATATACTCTTTGGTCTTTGCCCTATACTCTGTATATGTCAATGACAATTAAAATATTACACAATTCGATTTCGATAGGTGTGTTGTGCATAGATCAGTTTTGCTAGGCCCTTGATTTGAAAGTAATAAATAGTAATCATTTTAAAGACTCCGAGATACGCTGGTGTATGCGCAACTAGAGCGTTACAAAAGCCAGCGATATCATTCGTACATAAGTTTTTGAAAAGAGCCTGCCTGCCACCTGGGGATCGAACTCGGTTCTGTTGACTCGAAATTCCGACCACCCAACCACTCGGCTATTGTGTTTTCAAATAATTTTTTTATTTTTCTCTAAGATAAATAAATATTTACGCGCATTTTCCCTAATAATGGGGTAGACAGAGATCTAGATAATTAAATCCTTTCGAGCTACCTTTCACGAAAATTTTAGTGTCCCAGTCAATGTCATAATATACTTAACTAGATTTTTACGTATGGATAAATATTTATAAAAACATCTATGACTAGAGTACCAACATTCATATTAATGAAACAAGTGTTTACCCCGAGCGAAATGTGAACCCATGTCGTCATAATCAAATGTCTTTCATATTTCCATTTAAATATTTATTATAAAATATTTCCTTATAACCATCAAAAATAATATTTTATTATAAAATCTGATTTCCTTTATGCTTTAGTAATTTAGTAAAATTTTCTTTAACCTAAAACACTATTTAAAAAGGTTAACTTTTAATATGTACTTTTGATATTAATAATCTGGCCATAAATACTGTCACATAAAAACATTTTTTTAACTTTTTAATTATTTTGAATTTGGAAAACGTATATTATGTGTACGCTCACAGGTCTAAAGAAGCTGCTGAAGTGGTCGGAAAGGTACAACACACATGGTCATGGTGGACACATGGTCATTATACATTTTGTGGTATTAAACCACTGTAATATGTACAGATGGTTGTTTTTTTTTGAAAAATTAACCCTTCCATACCACAATTTTACAGAGAAGGTGTTTGGTCAAGTGTGACCTCTCCTTAGCTGAGCAAAAGCCTTCTTTGCAAAATATTGTTTGAAATAAATTACAACAGGAGAACATCAATGTAATACTATTAACAAGCATATACTTAAGAAAGTCCGGTTTGTTGTTTCAGGATCTTATATGCGGACTTCCGCTCTCGCGAGTTTCCGTCCATAGAACTTTCTAAGTAAATGAAACCGTTTGAAACTACGTCACAATTTTGTTCACACACAATTTTGTCACAAACGTTGGAAGATTTTATTTATTTATTACAGTCGGAGTAGCCAAAGAGAATAGATTGCCAAGTGTCACGATCCTTCAGTGGTCCTATCACTATCCTGCCGGCTCTGGTGTCTTGATAAGAGACCGACGGGGTAAAAAAAATCTTCCATGTTAAATCGAAGAAGCTGCTCCTTATATAGTACAAACGTTCTCAAATCCTTTTTATTTATTTATAAGATATTTATGCTATATACTACATGCAGGTTCTTTCACGAAGTTTTCCAGTAGTCTCAAGCTCGTAAATTTAGGTTTTAAAATGGCTATTTATAATTTTAGTAGTGCTGGCTAGGGGATCCAAACCTGGATCATTTTCACTCGCGTATAATAGCGTCCTGACTACCAGTCTACCGCGGCTCCGGGATTACTAGGCAACTACTGTATATTCACTTTCCGCATATACGACATTGTTTTTCTATATAGGAACGTTGGAGGACGATAGATTGTTGCAATACCAAGGTTCAGTAAAATTATTCAATCTCTAGGAACATATGAATGCGAATTATTAATTTAGATTCAGGAGGTATATTGAATAGAATAGTATTCAAGACCTTCTTGAAAGAGGCTGTCAAATGTGCCAATTATAACGTAAAATATTTATTATGTAAGTAATTTTACTTATATTAGTTTCTCACATGGAAACGATAAGATAAGACAAAGTAGCGACGTGAGGCTTTTCGATAACAGTGTCAATGCTTGTATAGTGTTCCGTCAATGAGACGATATGCTCTCTTAGATTTTCTAGTTCTGTAAGGTCTTTTGTCATAAATGTTAAATATTCATTAAAATTAAGAACATTTGATTAAATAAAAGTGCAGTATACAGTGTATAAACTGATATCATTTTTGTTGCAAGGTATATCACATTCTTTGTGAAAAATGTTTAAGGACGGAAGAATAAATGGAAATTAATGTACGACCTAATGGCGCGACTTGGCGCTGGAGTCTTTTAATTTCTGTGGTTTTCTTGAACGTACGTATCCATTATTAACAGCACTCCATAAATCTCGGAATAATCTAGAACATATTTATCTAGTAATAATCCGGAAATAATATAGTTTAGTTAACTTGGATTATATTCAGCTCGACGTTCGATGTGCAACTAATACAAGCAGTTCAGGAATTAAATATATATTTTAGAGATTGTTTTCGTTACTGAATGAAGATAAACAATTTAGAAGCCTTTGTAACTGCAGATGCACGCACACTGTTCGTTTGAATAGTATTTTACCTAGTGTACATACATTTCACCTTATCTTTATCCTATACTGCCGTAATGTCAGTCTCGTTACAAATATGTCAATATGCACAGGTGATATAGATAATAGATATGTTTGCATATTACGTAAATTATTATTTGTTGTACTTATAGAACTTACTAACTAAACTAAATGAATAAATCTGCAGCTGATGATAAGGTTCAAGATATGTATGAAAGGTAAAATACAAAAAACCGAGTCATATCATCTGAATTTCTTTGTGCGCATTGCTTAGTGGTTACGCGGTTAGCGTATACAACTGAGATCCATGGTTCTGTTTTCAAATGCCATTACAAATTAAAAAGTTTACGATATTTTTTGATTTACATGATACTGCGTTTCATCAGTTATACTAACCTATGCTTATGTTACTTAAGATATAGTGTGAGATTTTTAGAAATTTATGTCTTATGATTGTTTAAATTGTCGGTCGATGTCAAACATTTTATTTAAATCGTCTCTTAAAAAGAGTAAGCCACAATAGTGGTTAGGTGATCGGAATTCGGTCAAGAGACCCGAGTTTTTTCAAAAATGTATGTACGATTTATATCGTTGGTTGGACATAAAGACGTACGACGGGCTCACCACCTGTCACGTTGTCCCAAAAATGCCGTCGGTGGAAGGTAGGTCGAAAGGACTTAATTGTTTAGACCTTTGTATACCTCTTTATTGGGAATGGGTTGAAGGTTTTTCTTAAAAATAGCACGGGAAAAAACATTACTAACATTTTTATTTTCCGGCCCGTAGAAGAGGGCTTTGGCTGCGCTTACTTACTTGTCTTCACGGACAATCCCTAACGGGGTAGCTAGAGAAAACAGATCGCTGCTTTCAAATTAATATTCTTCATGCAAGCACACTGTACACAAATACATACCAGTCAGCGCGGTTTAATATTTTGGTATTTATCGAAACGTCTATATCGTATATGTATAAATTGTACTATCAAATGCAAGAGTGACCAAGTTAGCTATAATATTACCAATAGACCTATATACTTTACTGTATTCATACATCTAAAAATTATATTACATTGGATTGAAAAAGTCACGATAGCCGAGTGGTTGGGTGGTCGGAATTCGAGTCAAGAGACCCAAATTCGATCCCCAAGTGACCAATGGGTTTTTCAAAAAGCTTATGTATGAATTATATCGTTGGCTTGGACATAAAGACGGCGACGGGTTCACCACCTATCACGTAGTCCCGAAATTGTCTTTGGTGGAAGGTGGGTCAAAGGGACTTAACTGTCTAGACTAGACCTCTGTCTACCTCTGTATTGGGAATTGCGTAAAGATGTTTATTTATTTTATTCATTTAACACTGTGATATTTTTTTAAACAGTCCCATATATAAAGTTACCATTGTCGTCTTGTCCGTTATGCAATTGGTTTAATAAGTCAATAATTTCTATATCAGGACTTATAATTACTAACGACCTACCTTTGACGAATTGCGTGGACGAGTGGCGCTGGTTTTCATGTAGTCGCCATATCTGAGGTCTAGGATTTGATTCCCCGACAATCAAATTTAGAAAACACTTTTTCTACATTGCCACGAGTCTGGGTGTTTGTGGTTCCTGTGGTACCACAAGTCTTATGGTTTTTGGTACCATAAGTGCTTTAGCTACGAACTTTGTGATCAGAGCAATGTATGTGATGTTATTCCTACCTATTTATGTATTTATATTACCTATTTATTTTTATTTTAAAACCTTACTTAGTCTCTCACTGCTCTTATGCATGATGAAAGTTTAGAAAACTTGAGTTGTTACAGAGCACCAGTGCTCCCTCACGGATATACTTTGGCATTTTTTGTAACTGTTGGGAATAAGTTAGCCTAAATATATAACTTGCTTTAATTAACAAATTAAGTTTCTTAAAAGATTACCTTCTAAATAATGCCCATTACTTTTATGAAAGGTGAAAAAAAAAATCAAAATCTTAATACCAACTTGCCCACGACTTGGTAACCTGGAAAATTATCACTTCGCAAACGTGTCTATACAAAATTATAATAACGGCTGCTAAAAATTACAGATCTGCGTGCCAAGTCTGATATTAACTTACGGAGTGCTGTGGGTGCATTTGGCGAATCTAGAAGTTCCATTGTGGATCGGTTTCTGCACGCCAACCATCTTTCTTCTCACCTTCGGACTAACACGTAAGGTTTATCAATAGCTGTGCATCCGGCGCTTGGGATATTTGTATAAACATGTTGTTTTGTAGTGCTATTTGTTGTTGATTGCTTATTTTTAAATTTGCTACCAGATAAATGGCTACATAGTATGCAGTGTGCATCAACAAAACAAATACGACAAAATTTTATGAGATGTGGATGTTAAGATTATACAATTATGGTTAGAATATTTTATAAAACAGAGTAGGATAAGGGCATCTTAATTTCATATTTTTTCTGATCGTTCGCTCCGTCTAAAATAACTACACGCGTAGGTAGCACTGAATGTGGTTAGAAAAATAAAACTAAATATTCGTTGTGGATCTCTTGTGACATTTACGCATATTTGTGACACTTAATCAGGGCTCTTAAAGCGAATAAATACCTCGAAGTTTATCTTACGCGACCTACGTATTGTACGTTATTTTCTTGAATTACGTTATAATAAAGCACTTTTTATTACTTTGTGTTTCGCAGCGGACTATTGGCGAATGTCATCGCGAATGATGATGATAATTTGTAAGCGTTTTGTAATTGTTCCAGAATGCTGGTTCCGGGAGGCAGCAGACTCATGGGGTGGGTTCTATGGATATCGTGTAATGGCAGCGATTGGACTCACGATTGTGGTGGCTAGTCTGCTAATTTGTGCATTTGTACCGTTATATTTGCAATCAATAATTTATGGCATTTTTGGAGGTAAGAAAAATTATAATAAAATATTTTTAAACAATATTATCGCTAATCTCTTTAATTCTAAGTACCTATAAAGACTCTTAGTTCTCAGTTTAGATGATCTCATTTTTACGTACAAATGAGAGAATTAATTTAATAAAATACCTTCAAAATTACTTATTAAATATTTTTGCACGTTCTTGGGCACATTTAAATATATATATATATATATATATATATATATATATATATATATATATATATATATATATATATATATATATATATATATATATATATATATATATATATATATATATATATATATATATATATATATATATATATATTGATCTAAGCTTATTATAAAATAATGTTATTATAAAATTATATTGCACGATTCCGCTTGAAAAAAAAAATAAATGGCATATGTTACCTGGTAAGAAGAAAAGAAAAGCATCTTCCTCCTTCCCACACATGTGTGCATTAATTCTACTGAACACCACCACCATTACTCAGGGACTTCATTCTACACCAGTCACCACTGATAATTAGTGCCTGCAAATATATAAATTAATTATATTATAAAACTTTTAAACTTAAATCATTTACAAGATTTTTATATGTATTTATTTTAGGTTTGGGATCGTCTTTAATATCTGCCCAAGTGGACGCTGTAATTTTCGAAACGTATGACAGTCGTTTAGGCATAATTCGAGGAATTTGCTATACTTGTCAAGCAGTTGGGCAATCTTTATTTCCTCATATAATGACAGTTTTAATAAATAACTACGGATACTCATTCTCTTTTATTATTTTTGGTGGAATAATTTTGCAAGCAATGCCAGCAGTTTTGCTGCTCAAAATAGATCAAACTCTTAGGAAATCCACTTTAAGCGCAGGGCATTCGGGTTTGTATAAAAGCTATAGTGGTTTCCAAAATGATGGTATGGATAATTATTATACTGCTGAATTACAACTGAATGACTTAAGTAAAAAGTGTTGGAAAAGTCCATCTGATGACAATTTAAATCGTGAAGGAGAAATAATTCATGAGAATGCCGAAGTAATTGGAACAATAACACCTCCACCTAGTCCTGAAGAAAAGAGAAGAAACATTTTTGGTGTGGACATTTTACCAGATATACCTGAAGAAAGTGAAGAGAGTGAAGAGGATGATCAAGTGGTATATGATAAGGAGACAGTTAATAATCAAAGACGACTTAGCATTGCAATTAAAAGACTGAGTACATTAGGTGACAATTTAGATGAATATATTGTCAAGAAAACAAAAGCAAATGTTAATGAGGATAATAGCACACATGACAGCAGAGAATATTCTGAACTGGAAGTAACGTATGATAATATATCTCCAATAACAGATATACAGACAGAAAAAGTGTTTAATTCATTTAGTTTTCGATGTCAGACTACTTTTACGAGCATAAAGAGGCGGCTTTGGATTCCCTCATATAGAATGTATAGAATAAAACGAAGATTTTTATATGCAATGTATAGCATAAATGACACTTTTGTTAAACCATTGACAAGGTCACTTTCATGTTGGAGATTCTATCCCGCATTACTACTTACTTTTGCTAGGCTTTCTTTGTCGGCTGTGTCATTGACGTTACTTCCAATGATTGCACATCAGGTGCGGCCAAAGATTGCAATGTTTGAGACGAATTTTCTAATGTCTTTGCACGGATTTACATGGATATGTTTTCTTTTGAGCACACCTTGGTTGGCACAAACACCCAAACGAAATTTCAAGTACGTCATTGTAGTTGGATTAATAATAACAACTGCCGCATGTTTTGGTACGTGAATATTTTTCCATAATATTTTTTTATATGGATAACTTGTAAAATCTTTAAAGCTACTTGTATCTAAACTAATTTTCGACATACTTTTCAGACCATTTCAGACTATACTTCTAAGTATTAATTATATAGTTTTGTGTACTTGTTTTTGTATAGTTAAAAAACCACAAGCCTTGCTGGCTTATTTATGAGAGTGCGGTGATTAAATAGTTGACCAAATGTTAAGTGGCCAGCCTATAACACTTGCAAGACATTTGAAAAGAAGTTTACTACAAATGCCTTAGTGTCAGTGTCTGCATTACATTGAACAGAACAGCTGTTACATAGCTAAATTTACATTCTAAGTTATTTCAATATGTTTTGAATAAAGGTCCCTCTAAAAGTTTGTTGTCACACCATCAATACCATTTGGCGGCATTGAAACACAACGAAACTATATCTCGTATGTCATTTATCCGGTCTCTATGGAACTGAGAACATGACTAGCGGCGTACTAAATGTACACCACTTCATGTCATGTTCTTATAACTAATGAACTTATAACATTTTGACTAGAGTCAAGTGTACTAATGAAACATTTCATTTTCAGTATTTTCAGAAGCTACTAGTCATGACTCGTTTGCTATCGGCTGCGTGATATCTGGCCTTGGATATGGAGCTGTTACTTCATGTTGCGAAACGGCTGTACAAGACTTTGTTGGAGCAAGAAAATGGCCAAAACTTCACAGTACACTTGAGACACTTTCGGCATCGCTATTAGCCTTTTTTGTTGTAGGTTTGTCCTTCGTCGTGGGTCAAGAAGGCGGATATCATTATTCTATGTTTATAATGGGCATTGTGATGTCTATGATTACGACTGTGTGGTTGGTTTTGGCAGCTATTGCATTGTATGACTCTAAGCTCAGATATTTTAACTCTAGCAGACGTTGGTTGCTTTGACAGGAAACATTGGAAAATTCAAATTCATTTATACTATATTTGTTATTATAAGAAATAAAAAAAAAATTGAGGAGACCGTGTAAGCTGTTTAAAATTGTATAAATATTTTTATTTCATTATACAAAGATAGATGTTTTTTATATTTAGACATTTTATTTATCATTGTACCTATGAGCAGTCTATATCCCTATTCGAACACCCAATTCTTCAAATAAATATCACACAACACGTAATATTGGTACAAGTAAATTTTATGGTAGAAATTTTATATATACCGGCGACGGGCTCACCACCTGTCACGTTGACCCGAAAATATCTTCGGTGGAAGGAGGGTCAAAGGGACGTAATTGTCTAGACTAGACTTCTGTCTACACCTGTATTGGGAATTGCTTGATGATATTTATTTTATTTATTTATATTTATTTTAAATTTTATATACAAATAATATATGCTTATATAATCGTAATATGTAATAATATATACTTATATATACGTCAATGTATGTAATATACTTATAAACGTAATATGATTATTTAAAAAGAAAAAAGTCATGCAGCCGTCCGAGTTGCCACTTATTTTTTTAATTTTTTTTTATAGAAAAGGGAGGCAAACGAGCAGGTGGCTCACGTGATGGTAAGTGATTACCGCCGCCCATGAACACCCGCAATACCAGAGGCATAGCAGATGCGTTGCCGGCCTTAGTGCCCAATTGGGGGAGAGGGGTGTGTGGGCCTCCGGTTACCTGCACTCACCAGACGAAACGCGGAAGTTTGTTAGACTTCTACTTCACGCCGGTATTCTGTGAGGTCGTGGTACTTCCCCGGTCGAGCCGGCCCATTCATGCAACAACAAAAGCTGATGCGTGGCTCTACTACTGTTAGAAAAGATAATATAAATAAGAATAAGATATTTCGGATTGTACTGAAAATCAGTGCCGGGATTTAGACATGGAATCCCGGCTATTACTGTGCCCAGTCCGTTTCGCGGTCTAATACTGCAGCACTGTTGTATTTTATTGTCCATTTTGTTTTAAACATATTGTGTTTAGGTTCGAAAGATATAGTAGGTAGGTAATGAGACATTTCACATTAATTGTCGGGGTTATTTTTAGGTGGTTGCGGATGTCCATGAGGCGCAGTAGTCACTTGCTTTAGGCGCACATTCGTTATCGCATTCTATTTAAAAAATATATACCAAAAAAATGTCGTTTATTTAATATATTGAGTAAAGCAACTCAAATAGGGTCATCATGATTTTGTGTTACCCTCAGGGATAAAAGTAATGATTAATATATACAAGGTTGAATTAACGCATTATATGGTGGTAAAATCCGAAATATGTTTAAACAACAACAATATGATATTAAGTAAACACTGACGAGTGAATACAATCTACGTAAACATCCTAAAGGAAGTCATTTGATAAGACAGCGCGAATAAGATATTACCGAAGACGGAAAGAATATGATACTAGCTTTTGCACTCGGCTTCGCTGGCTCCCCTACACGCCTTCAAGTTTTTCGCGGGAAATCAATAGCCTATAACCATCTTCGGAATTCCTTTTATCTATACGCACACGCATAAAATTAATCTTAATCAGTTCTGCTTCAGGCGTAAAAGCGTAACAAACAATAAGTTTCCCATTTATAATATTAGTTAATTGTTTTGCTTACTAGCAGTTATTTTTAGGGTCTGGGTGTTTGGCAGTTTATGTAATGAGTTTAGGGGAAAATGTAAACGTGGTTAAAACATATATAAATAAATCTTTCAAAGGCTGCGATTTCTGCTAATCCGCATAAGCGTGGTCCTCTTTTTATTTTTACATGACTAAAAATGTGTGTAAAAATTAAAATAAATCTTGTATAAGGTACTATTATTTTAAAAATATAGTGTAAAAATATTTCAACCAAAGGAATCAAACGTCAACAATATTTGTTCAACGTCGTTCTAATCTAAATGTGACAGTGCGTAATGTAAATGAAATGGTGTTGTACCAACAAATCTCTTACGTGGCCACTGAAATTATCTCAGATCAGTGGAAACCTGCCATTCTCCTGACTACTAAACTAGATAAAGGACAAGTGTCACAAAATAAGTAAATAGTGTCTAAACTGGAAACAATAGGGGTCAGAAATGAGGCTATGGTGTTGTTTAACAGAAAAAATATGGATTTATTTTTATTTTTGATAACGGTATGTAAATGTGTGAGAAGATAGTGACATACATGCAATGCGTTAAGAAAGTGAGAATGTAAACTAAAAACTTTAGAATTCAGATTGTCAAAACTAGAATAAGTTTAAAATTTGTTGAAAATCGGTTCAGTATGCCTGAATTTACTAAGTCTTTTCTCTGTGTTAAGAACCTAATTTGTGTTTGTTTTCAGTTTGGAGTCGAGTGTTCTAAAAAGTGACTTAAATATATTAAAACATATACAAAAATTGTACCGCAATTTTTGAATTTAAACATGGAATAACTTTCAACTGTAAAGTAACTTTGAAAATCCAGAAGGCTTTTTAGTATTGTAATCATGTTATGGTCATTTTTTTTTATATCTCTAGCCTTAATTACATGAACTCACTTTCTTTATTACGCTTCCAGAAAAATAACTTCTGTTCATTTTTCCAAGAATAACATTTAAATCAACTGCCATGTATCGATTTTTTTTCTGAGATATTTTAAATTTTGAAAGCTAATTTTTCCAAAATTAGAAGTGTAGGACAGAGATGTAACGATGACAAAATAACAATAGCTACCGTACAATAATTTTGGCACAGGCAATAATCAGTTTCTTTTCAACATAATTCATATTTCTTTTAATAACAGGTAACTTAACCTGTAAAATACTCCTTCTCTCTTTCTATCGGAAGCTCTCAGTACCCTTTGGATAATTTAATACAAGTGTTTTTATTGTTGTTGATTTAGTCGATGAAACAAGTTCTTTTTATTGCAGTTGGTGTGTTATATTCCAACGATAGTGGCAACTAATATAGATTGCAATGGTAAGTCATTTCACTGCGTGAATTCCACCCATTTTATGATATGTGTTGACGTAGGTGGTGGTGCGTCGATGACAATCGATAGTTTTATAATAAGATGCCCACCTACAACTTATTGCCACATAAAAAACAATTTTGAATGTGAATATCAACCTTCGACCACTCTAAAGCCTATATTTCGAAAGAGTGATGTACCGAACGATTTAATAAAAAGTAAAAAAATATCCGACTACGAAGATACGACACGTTATGAACAAACTTCCGAACTCCCATTACAAAAATATTTAAGTTCTGTGACTACAAATTTACTTTTAGACAAATATGAAGTTAATGATACATCTGACAAAAGATTATTTACAACTGATAGAAACGAAATTTTAGATAACAAATTACTTGATAATATTAATAATATTAGCCATAGTAATGTATTGTTATACGACACTAAATACAATAAAACATTAATATACGAAAGTGGAAACCCTTCGTCGCAACAAGACTACAAGTTGGGACCAATATATAATAATACTGAAGAAATTACTACGAAGATCAAGAATATATCAAATGATGAGACAACAACATCAGATTTTCTAAGTCATAGTGCAATCACAGAAACAATTACTTCTACATTGTATGACAAAAAAAATGAAGATAGAAAAAATTATGTACGACATTTCACAAACAATAATTTAAAAGTGACTGACTTATCCACAACGCCGATATCCGAAATTCTTCAAAAAAAATATACAACAGCTTTTATTTCTACTAATAATACTTTATATTATACGGTCCCATATATAACAACGGATACGAATATAGAAAATTCAACGGATAACATATTATTATCTCAGAAAATTTTCATAAACAACTCTTCGAAAGAAGTGTCCCTCAATAAAACTGAAATAAAAAAAAGTCAAAAAATTAATCAAAATTCAAGCAAAGTTAAATTAATAAATAATTTACCTTCCATAGATAAACTTGTTGTTAATACCTTAAATAATGTAAATGCAGTACAATATATACAAAGCCCGAATAATAAAAGTCATAGCATTGATACAGCTATTAATGCCAGCAGGGATAGTTTCGGATATTCATTAAAAACAAGTAACACACAAAGTAATGACACAGTTGATAATAACCAATTGGCGATAAATGGGCAACTAAACTTTTCACATATAGAAAATATAGAGAGCATAGCAGAAACTACAACAAAACTAAAACTAGGATTATCAAACGTACTCGATCATGTGACGGAGAACTTAACTTCTGCTTACTCCGAAAGTAATAAATTCCTACCTGAGATTACTCATAGTAAGGCTACTACGGAATTTTTGATAATAAATCGAACAAAACCGGAACAGACTCAAAATAATGATACCTTTAGTGGTGCATCTGAATCATATTTACATCTTGACAACAAAATGCCACACTCGAATATTCCGCTAAATCTGTCTAATTTAACAGTGAACAAAGATTATCATTTTTCAGATGGTTCAGAAAGTAGCACGCTTAGTATTTTTTTAAATAAATCTAGTGGAAATACAACAGATTTCAACGCTAATAATACCTTTACAATGAAAAGCCCGGAAAAAATTGACACTGTAAATTCTGAAAATAATGATTTTTTTTTAGAAAATAGAAATTACTTAAAAAACACGGACGATGTCGTTGCATCAAACTACTCTATATTAGAATCGTTTACAATTCCTAAAGTTACAACTAATTTAATGGACGAAAATTATAAACTTATAGGAAACGTAGACCAAAAAAACACTAATAATTTCATTCATTTGACACAATTGTTCTCTGAAACATTAAAAGACGAAGAAAAGAATTTAACACAATCTTCAATTGAAACAGCTACATCGATGAAGAGTGAAACAAATCAAAAGAAACACTTTATGAAAGGAATAATTTATGAATCTGGAGTAAATGTCACGGATGAAGAAAATTTTATTACCTTGGAAGACCAAAATAAGTTTGATAAAGTAATATTAAATGTTACCAAAAACTATACTCAACTTTCAATTGACATTTCAATGCGGATGATAGACGGTATAGTGAATAATGTGACAGAAGAAGAGACTTATCGAAAACTTGACAACCAAAGTTTATTAAATAATAATAACCCTAGAATCCTGTCAGAAGAATTCATCTCTGAAGTTAATAGTACTGAACATTATTACCTAACGAACGAAGAAATAAACCAAATGGATACTAGTAACAGGACATTGAATGGAAAAAATTTTACACAACTAAATACAGATAGATCTACTTTGGAGCTAATTGAATCGATTAAAAATAACATGACAATACATGCCAATAATCAAATAAACTTAGACGAACTCAATTTTGCGGTAAATAATTCAGATAATTACTTTAGTAACAAAAATACGAATCAATATAACACTAATAGATTAAACAATACAAACAATATTACTCAACAAATAATTGACGTCTCTACAGCGACGATTGATAAAACGCAGGAACAGAATATTAAAATGGAAGCACTAAATAATAGTTTCTTTAATATAAGTAAAAACATTAGTAAACTGTCATTAGAAAATTTGATCTCGTTAGTAAATAACACCGACGACCATTATTTGATTACCGACGATGCCGACCAAAAGAAAACAAGAAAAATAACTTTACATGATGTAAACCTTACTAAACCTGTTATTAAAAAATCCACGGTGATAATGAATGACGTGCAAGATAGGAATAATTTATTAAAACAGAATTACCGAAAAAGTTTGAATCAGAGTCTCTTTAAAATGAATAATAAACTTACTGAATCTACATTGGAAACACCTGTTTCTGTCTTAACCGTCACAGAAGAACATTATTTGACAAATTTAACGAATCAAGAAAACCCTAATAAAGTAATACTATGCACGAAGAAAAACTTCACTCGGCCTTTGTCTGAGATATCGACAGAGATGACAGACGAGAAGCACGGAAAAAGCACAACAGTAGTACAGGATAATCAAAAAGTTTTATGTAATAGTAGTTTCTTTAACATTAGTAGAACTATCAGTCAAAATCCATTGGAAAATTCCAATATAGAGATATTAAATGTTAATTCTACAGACGATCACATTGTAATTACCAATGACATAAACCAAAAGGTCACTACTAAAATAATATCAAAATTTGTCGGTAACTTTATTCAACCTGTTGTTGGAAATTCAACAACTATGATGAAGGACATGCATAATAAGAATAACACATTAGAACAGAAAAATCGAGAAAATTTGAATCAAAGTAACTTTGAAATGAATATTATATCGGAAGTGCCTGTATCTATTTTAAATGCCTCGGACGAAAATTATTTAATAACAACATACACCAATGAAAATAACTCTAATAAAGGAGAACTAAAAACTACGAAGAATTTTACTCGGCCCTTGACTGATATATCTATTTCTATGATTGATAAAATGCAAGAAAGTAACGTCACTGTAGCAGAGAATAATCAAGAGTTGTTAAATAATAGTTTCTTTAATACAAGCAAAAACAACACAAATTTGCTTTTGGAAAACCTAATATTGACCGTTCATGCTAACAACGACCATCATATGATTATAGCCAACCAAAAGAACACTAGCAAAATAATATCAAAAGTAATTAGTAACTTTACTCAACCTGTTATTGAAAAATTCACAGAGATGATGAATGACATGCATGATAAGAATAACACAATAGAACAATACAAGCAAGATCATTCTAATCAAGGTGTTTTTAAAATGGGTAACAAATTTACTGAATCAACTTTGAAAGCACCTTTTTCTATTTTTAATTCCACCGATGAACCTTTTTTGATTTCAACATACACCAACAAAAACAATTCTAATGAAGCAATACTTCTAACTACGGAAAACATTGCTGAGCCCTTGACTGGTGATATATCTTTTTCGATGATTGAAGAGATACCAGAAACGAATGTCACCGTAGTAGAGAATAACCAAGAGGTGTTAAATGATAATTTTCTTAATGCTAACAAAAACGTCACAAAATTGCCTTTGGAAAATCCAAAATCAACAGTTGATGCCAGCAACGACCATAACAATATTACCAACGATGACAAACAAAAGAACATTACAAAAATAATATCAAAAGTTGTAAATAACTTTTCTCAACATGTTATTGAAAAATCCACGGCGATGATGAACGACGTGCAAGATAAGAACATCACATTCGAACAGAATAACCGAGACACTTTAAATTTTAGTATTTTTAAAATCAATAAAAAATTTAGTGAATCTATATTGGAAGTACCGATTTCTGTTTTAAATACCACGGACGAGAATTATTTGATTACAACAAACTGCAATCAAAAGACTTCTAATGAAGTAATACTACAAAGCCCAGAGAACTTCACTAGGCCCTTGACTGATTTATCTATATCGATGATTGATAAAATGCAAGGTAAATATGTCACCGACGTAGAGAATAATCAAGAGGTGTCAAATGATAGTTTCTTTAATACTAGTTCAAACATTCATAAATTACCTTTGGAAAATCCTATTTTGGCAGGTGATGCTAACGAAAACCGTTACATAATTACCGATGATGCCAACCGTAATACGAATGGTAAACTAATAGTCAATGTTGCCAATAACTTCTCTCAATCTGTTATGGAAAAATCCATGGCAATGATGAATGACATGCAAAATAAGAATAACACAGTGGAACAAAACAACCAAGATAATTTAAATCAAAGTGTCCTTAAAATTAATAACAAATTTACTGAATCTGTACTGAAAGCACCAATTTCAATTTTTAATTCCACGGACGAACCAAATATGATTTCAACATACACCAATGATAAGAATTCTAATAAAGCAATAGTACAAACTGCAAAAGAAAACGCTCAGCCCTTAACTGATATATCAATTTCGATGATTGATAACATGCAAGAAAAGAATGTCACCGTAGTAGAGAATAATTTAGAGGTGTTAAATGATAATTTTCTTAATACTGCCAAACACATCACAAAATTGCCTTTGGAAAACCCAGTATCGACAGTTGATGACACGTACGACCATCATAATATTACCGACGGTGGCAACCAAAAGAATACTACTAAAATAATATCAAAAGTTATAGGTAACGAAACAAATTTGATTACAACACACACTAATCAAAAGAACTTAAATAAAGTAATAGCACAAACTGCGGAGAACTTCACTCGGGATTTTACTGACATATCTATTTCGGTGATTGATAAAATGCTAGAAAAAAAGGTCATTGTAGCAGAGAATAATAAAGAGGTATTAAATGATAGTTTCATCAATTATAGCAAAAACACCAGTGAATTACCTTTGGAAATTCCAATATCGACAGTTAATGCTACCTACGACCATCATATGATTACCAACGATGCTAACCAAAACACCAGTAGTAAACTAATATTCAATATAGCCAATAACTTTACTCAATTTGTTATGAAAAAACCCTCGGCTATGATGAATAACATGCAAAATAATAAAAACACAGTGGAACAAAACAACCAAGATCATTTAAATCAAAGTGTCTTAAAAATTGATAACAAATTTATTAAATCTACATTGAAAACACCTATTTCTAATTCCACGGATGAATGGAATTTGATTTCCAAATACACCAAGGATAAAAAGTCTAGTAAAGCAATACAAACTGCAAAAGAAAACGTTTGGCCCTTGACTGATATATCAATTTCGATAATTGATGATATGCAAGAAAAGAATGTCACCGTAGTAGGGAAAAATCAAGAGGTGTTAAATAATAATTTTCTTAATACTACCAAAAACATCACAAAATTGCCTTTGGAAAGCCTAATATTGAGAGTTGATGCCACGAACGACCATCATAGTATTACCGACGATTGCAACCAAAAGATCGCTACTAAAATAATAACAAAAGTCGTAAATAACTTTACTCAACATGTTATTGAAAAATCCATGGCGGCGATGACCGATGTGCAAGATGAGAAAAACGTATTAGAACAGAATAACCGAGAAACTTTGAATCGAAGTATTTTTAAAATTAATCACAAATTTACTAAATCTATACTAGAAGTACCTATTTCTATTTTAAATGCCACGAACAAACCTAATTGGACTACAACATACACCAATCAAAAGAATTTAAATGAACTTACATCACAACCCGCGGAGAACTTCACTCGGGCCTTGACTGATATATCCAATTCGATGATTGACACAATGTCAGAAAAAGAAGTAACCGTAGCAGAGAATAATCAAGAGATGTTAAATAATAGTTTCTTCAATTATAGCAAAAACATCAGTAAATTATCTTTGGAAATTCCAATATCGACGGTAAATGCTCCCTACGACTATCATATGATCACCTACGATGTGAACCGAAAGAGCAATAGTAAAATAATATCCAATGTTGCCAATAACTTTACTCAATCTGTTATTGCGAAATCCACAGCGATGATGAATGACACCCAACATAAGAATAACACAATAGAACAAAAAACCGAGTTCCTTTAAATCTAACTGCATATAAAATTGATGACATATTTACCGATTCTGCGTTGAATGGATCTAATTCTATTTTTAATTCCACGGAGGCACCTTATTTGATTTCTACATTTACGAATCAGAGGAACACTAATGAAGTATTGCTCCACACTACAGAGAACTTGACTCGAGGTTCGACAGTGATGACGACTGCGATTAGAGATGAGATGCAAGAAAAAAATATCTCAGTAATAGACAATAATCAAGAGGTGTTAAATGACACATTCATTAATAATAGCAAAATATTACCATTGAACATTCAAATATCGACGGTTAATGCCACGTACGAATATAATATGATTAGCAACCGTACCAACCAAACGAGCAGTAGTGAAATAATTCCAAATGTTTCCAATAACTTTACTCAACGAGTTATTGAAAAATCAATAGAACTTAAAAACCAAGATCATTTAAATCAAAGTTTTTTTAAAATTGATAACAAATTTACTGAATCTACATTTAAAGCACCTTTTTCTATTTTTAATTCCACGGACGAACCTTATTTGACTTCGACATACACCAACGATAAGAATTCTAATAAAGAAATTCTACAAACTACAAATAAAATCGCTCGGCCCTTGACTGATATATCTATTTCAATAACTGATGAGATGCAAGAAAAAAAAGTCGACGTAGTAGAGAATAATCAACAGGTTTTAAATGGTAATTTCCATAGTACTAGCAAAAACATCTCAAAAATACCTTCGGAAAACTCAGTATCGTCAGTTGATGCCGCAAACGACCATCATAATATTATTGACGATGGCAACCAAAAGAATATTACTAAAATAATGTCAAAACTTACAAGTAACTTAACTAAACCTGTTATTGAAAAATCCACGGCGATAATGAACGACGTGCAAGATAAGAACATCGTATTCGAACTCACTTTACATCCAAGTACTTTTAAATTGAATAACAAATTCAGTGAATCTATATCGGAAGTACCTATTTCTATTTTAAATGCTCCGGACGAAAAGTATTTGATTACAACATACACAAATCAAAACTACTCTAATGAAGTAATACTACAAAACGCAGAGAACTTCACTCGGCCCTTGAGTGATTTATCTATATCGATGATTGATAAAATGCAAGGTACAAATTTCACCGTAGTAGAGGAAAATCAAGGGGTGTCAAATGATAGTTTCATTAACCGCAACGCAATATCGACAGCTCATGCCTACAACGACCATAATATGATTAACAACAATGCCAAGCAAAAGAAAAGTACTAAGATAATATTCAATATTGCTAATAACTTTACTCGGCCTGTTATTGAAAAATCCACGGCGATGATGAATGACATGCAAGATAAGAATAACACAATGGAACAAAATAGCCTAGATCATTTAAATCAAAATTTCTTTAAATTTGATAACAAATTTACTGAATCTGCTTTGAAAGCACCTATTTCTATTTTTAATTCTACGGATGAACCTTATATTCTTAAACCATACACCAATCAAACGAAATTTAATGAAGCATTATTACAAACTCCGGAGGACCTCAATCGGCCATTGAATGATATATCTATTTCTATGATACATGAGATACAAGAAAAGAATATCTCAGTAATAAACATTAAACAAGAGGTATTAAATGATAAATTCTTTAATAACAGCAAAAATATTAGTAAATTAGCCATGGACACTCCAAATTCGACGGTGAATGCCACCAACAACCATCATATGATTACCGACGATACCAAACAAAACAGCAGGAGTAAAATAATATCAAATGTTTACAATAACTTTATTCAACATATTATTAAAAATTATACGGCGCAGTTAAATGATATGCAAAATAAAAATAACTCAATAGAACAAAAAAAACAAGAACATTTAAATCAAAGTGTCGTTAATATTGATCACAAATTTACTGAATCTTTATTAAAAGAACCAATTTCTATTTTTAATTCCACGGACGAACCCAATTCGATTTCAACATACACACATCAAATCAACCCTAATGAAGCAATACTACAAGCTGCGAAAAACATGGCTCGGCCCTTGAATGATATATCTATTTCAATAACTGATGAGATGCAAGAAAAAAAAAGTCGACGTAGTAGAGAATAATCAACAGGTTTTAAATGGTAATTTCCATAGTACTAGCAAAAACATCTCAAAAATACCTTCGCAAAACTCAGTATCGTCAGTTGATGCCGCAAACGACCATCATAATATTATTGACGATGGTAACCAAAAGAATATTACTAAAATAATGTCAAAACTTACAAGTAACTTAACTAAACCTGTTATTGAAAAATCCACGGCGATAATGAACGACGTGCAAGATAAGAACATCGTATTCGAACTCACTTTACATCCAAGTACTTTTAAATTGAATAACAAATTCAGTGAATCTATATCGGAAGTTCCTATTTCTATTTTAAATGCTTCGGACGAAAAGTATTTGATTACAACATACACAAATCAAAACTACTCTAATGAAGTAATACTACAAAACGCAGAGAACTTCACTCGGCCCTTGAGTGATTTATCTATATCGATGATTGATAAAATGCAAGGTAAAAATTTCACCGTAGTAGAGGAAAATCAAGGGGTGTCAAATGATAGTTTCATTAACCGCAACGCAATATCGACAGCTCATGCCTACAACGACCATAATATGATTAACAACAATGCCAAGCAAAAGACAAGTACTAAGATAATATTCAATATTGCTAATAACTTTACTCGGCCTGTTATTGAAAAATCCACGGCGATGATGAATGACATGCAAGATAAGAATAACACAATGGAACAAAATAGCCTAGATCATTTAAATCAAAATTTCTTTAAATTTGATAACAAATTTACTGAATCTGCTTTGAAAGCACCTATTTCTATTTTTAATTCTACGGATGAACCTTATATTCTTAAACCATACACCAATCAAACGAAATTTAATGAAGCATTATTACAAACTCCGGAGGACCTCAATCGGCCATTGAATGATATATCTATTTCTATGATACATGAGATACAAGAAAAGAATATCTCAGTAATAAACATTAAACAAGAGGTATTAAATGATAAATTCTTTAATAACAGCAAAAATATTAGTAAATTAGCCATGGACACTCCAATTTCGACGGTGAATGCCACCAACAATCATCATATGATTACCGACGATACCAAACAAAACAGCAGGAGTAAAATAATATCAAATGTTTACAATAACTTTATTCAACATATTATTAAAAATTATACGGCGCAGTTAAATGATATGCAAAATAAAAATAACTCAATAGAACAAAAAAAACAAGAACATTTAAATCAAAGTGTGGTTAATATTGATCACAAATTTACTGAATCTTTATTAAAAGAACCAATTTCTATTTTTAATTCCACGGACGAACCCAATTCGATTTCAACATACACACATCAAATCAACCCTAATGAAGCAATACTACAAGCTGCGAAAAACATGGCTCGGCCCTTGAATGATATACCTATTTCGATGATTGATAAAATGAAAGAAAAATATGTCACCGTAGCAGAGAATAATCAAGAGGTGTTAAATAATGTTACTATTAAAAGATTACAAAATTACCGTTGGTAAACCCTTTTTCGGCAATTGATGCGAAGAAAGACCATTATATGATTACTGACAATGCCAACCAAAAAAATGCTAGTAAAATTATATCAAAAGATGTCAGTAACCTAACTCAACCTGTTATTGAAAAATCCACGGCGATGGTAAATAACATGCAAGATAATACAATGGCACAAAAATTCAGAGAGCATTTAAATGAAAGTGCCTTTAAAATTGATGACAAATTTACTAATTCTGCATTAAAAGAACCTTATTCGTTTTTTAATTACACTGTCGAACCTTATTTGATTTCAACAACAATTTTAGAAAGAACAAATGGTACCTCGTTTCATACATTAAAAAATAAATCAAACGATACAACAACGAGTATTACTTCTGAAGCTACAATAACTAAAAAATACCAGGAAAAACCACAAGCATCTGTTATTATAGGTAATAAACCGTTAGTAGCTCCAAACTTTCAAATTAAATTCTTTGATATTACTACAGATGTGAGTATAGGTTCCTTAGATGATACAAATAGCGGAGTGAGACCTCCAATTTCTTCTTCATTACAGAAGCTTAAATTCTCAAGTACACCATCATCTACTGTTTACCAAGTTTTTGAAAAAAAAGGAAATGCTGTAGATCCAGAAATCACGAATCAGCATAAAATTGGAATTAATAGTAGTTTTAACAATTTTAGCGCAACAGATATTCAAAAAATGGAAACGTACAACGAAGAGAATGTTACGCAACCATTTAAATCTATCGAAAAGAAAGATGTTACTTTTAATAAAGTAAATATTACATATATCTCTTCGGAACTCCGTAAGTCACCTTTTAAACAAGCAAATAGTAATGAAACAAAAACAAATACAAGTTTAAAACATAATTTTGAAGTGTCTCCAAATAATAATGATTCTACAACCATTTCTCCCGTTAATGCATTAGAAAATGATACATTGCAATTACACAATAACGACAAATTTACTTCTGGATTAAGTAAAATTTTGAATCATGTGTCAAGTTTCAATTGCCGTAATAAGTCTCTAGGTAAATTTGCTGACAAAACTAATTGCAGAAAATTTTATATTTGTATGGGAAATATCATGCCCATTCTTGGAGTATGTCCAGTGAATACAGTTTTTAGTGAATTAAGAAAGCAATGCACGAGGAATTTGTCCCACTGCATTAGAAATAACCAATTTCAATGTGTAAAAGAAGGCAGGTTTAGTGATATCTGGCAAGAAAATATTTACTACATATGTATTAGAGACAACGATCACCGATTTATAAGATTTAGATTTCAGTGTCAAAGTGGTTTTCGACTTGATAAAATGTCTGTAACTTGTAAAAGAATTACAAAGGTTTTAGAATTTTGGTCCTCGTCATCAGCAGCGTCATCAAATGATGAAGGTAATAAGAAGACTACAAAGAAGTCTAACACGAGTATCTTAAAAGATAATTCGAAAGAGAACTTTAAATGCGAAAAAGAAGGAAAGTTTGCGGATCCAAATAACTGTAGAAAATATTATGTATGTACTAAAACTTCAAAATCCATCCTACGTCGCAAGAAAAAAAAATGTGACTCCGACGAAGTATTCGATAGTGAAAAAATGGAATGTGTTGATAGAGACAGTAATGAGTGTTTGTAGTACATTTTTATTAACTGCTTTAATTATATTCTATAACGAAATTAATCATGAAATAAAATAATAATATTTTATTGTTATTATTTAATTTATTTCTTAAATTTACTTTTAGTATAAATAAACACTTTAATGTTTCATCAAAGGTGGCATGCTCAGTCTTATTCAATGTAAATAAATATAAAAACGTGAAAATGAAATGTGTTTTAATATTTATGATTGTTCCGAGGTCTTCGATACGCTGCTCCTCTAGCTTGAATAAAAGAATCCGTATCATCCCTTTCTAGTGTAATGCAGAACTGATTGGAGAATATTGTGCATCGAACATTAGATTCCCCTCTGACTGGACGCGTCGGGCAGAAGTAGGTAGCGCGCACTGGACTTTGGTCTTGCGTTACTGCAAACTTGTAATTCTTGCAATCTATCGGCCTGTTTCTATGATAATTAACATCAGTATTATCAAAGTTGTTATTTCTATGATTTGTGTCTATTCTGCGATTTTCTTGTTGGAAATATGAAGGTGTCGTTTTAGTAAGATTAGTTAAAGGACATTTGTACTTATCAGGTGTCGAGCATGTCCGTGTATATCCGTTAAAAATTGTATTGCCAGAACATTTAAACTTAATACCTTGGAAGCGATTTTTATTGGGTATACACAAAATGTAACCTTTGCAACCGGCTACGCTCGGGTCTGCTATTCTTTCGTTACGGTGACAACGCACAGTGCGACTTATTGCAGGATCAATGTAATTAATCGTATTTTCACAGACATCGCTTGATTCCTCGTTACAAATAGTATTCGGAGGGCAATTGAAGGCAGGTCCTAATAAGCTATCGTCTTCACAAAGTCTCAATTTATGTGTACCTTCGCATACGAAACCGTAGGGCCCACAGTCAAAGTTTTTTGTTAAGTATGCAGTAGTAGTCAAAACTAGAATCTGTAAAATATTTTTAATACATTTCATGTCAATTGATATTAGTCAAGAATCACACATAATATTAATAAAATTACATTATCATAAATTGTGTTAGTAACATTAAGTATGGTAAGCATAGGCGTAAGAATCTAACACTTCTTATAAGTGCAGAAAGAGGCGACTAAACACACGCAAACAAGCTTCAAAAAGGCAAAGAGGTGATGGACAAATGGCTTGATAACTATTAAGAAAAATAGCAGTACATAATTAGGTATACATCGACGCTGCACCGACAAGCGACTAAGGTCGTTATGCTAATGTCGTTAGGAGGGGACCCTAAAAATCATTCATGAGATGCTGCCCAGAGACCTTCATAATTTGATTTGGAGGAGGACACTCGCGAGAGCGAAGGTCCGGATGTTGAAAAGGAGAGTGCTCCGTCTTGTAGTGGATTATATATAGACTGGTAAAGGATTTTATAAAAGAATTGAAAGGAATGAGATTGATAGAAAGTTTTCTTATGGCATTAGCATAAAATATTATTACCATTTCTTTAGTTCCCGTGAGTTAAGTAAAAGGTGACAAAGGCAAAAGCTTTGAAAATTGCAACGGCTTTCGAGAGATGGTGGGATAACCGTTTAAAAAAATAACGAAAAAACAGACCGATGATGGGCATCTAAGGTACGATGTATCTGGTAGTGCAATCGACATTTAATATCCAATGCGGCAATGACGAGTGCTCAATTCGGGGGAGACATATGCTATTATTATCTAATTACTGTTTTTCACATACGAATCTTTGACATGTTGTCTTTTCGCTGTGTGGTGTCTTATTAGTAATCTGTTGTAATGTACTATCGTGTTGTTCCAAAGATCAACACAATTTATTCGTACTAGTCAATGTCATATATATATTTATTAGATTGCTACTTTGACGAGCATCGTTTACACAATTCCGACATACATTTGTTCGTACATTTTCATAAAACATGACAATTCGACGATGAATTAGACCGACTTGTTAGTAGTACCCTCCTTGCATTTGAAACTGAAAGTTGTGGGTTCGAATCCCGCTGTACGCAAATACGTGTGCGAAAAGTGTAAATATTTGCACTTGAGTCTTGGAAAAATCATAATGAATTTATTATATTATTAGTTATGTATGTACAAGCCCTTTTCTATAAAAAAAAAGCATCTCATTACCTGCCAGTTCATCAAGGAATCCTATTTTGGGACTAGATAACATATGCCTGACAATTTTTTTGGGAACTATTCATATTATTGTTAAGTATATAAAATAAATATTAAACACAATTAACTAGTAAGCTAAAAAGTAAACTAAAAAGTAACTCACCGAAAAAATTAAAATTTTATAAAAAAGGAACATTTTTATGAAATTATTAAAGTAGCGGAATTGTTATCTTCGATTTTGCGAAGTAAAGGCTACTCGGAAGACGAGCGGAGGTTGACTAACGAAGTGGCGTGCTTTCTTCTAAACTCGTCATTTCGCGGGCTATTATCATTTTTAACACCTCTCGAACAAGGAGAAATGAGTCCGTGTCACTGGGACGTTATGTGACACCTTTTCTTTTATATTTGAATTCTTGTAGCACCGATAATACACTAGCGGTTAACAATAATAACCGAGTAAGAATGGTAACGTTAGAGTGCTCTATATTATACTTTAAATAGTTAAGTTTCTAATAGTAATATGATTGTCTTGGTACCTATTTTTAACTAAATACATAATCTTTGTCATTATTATTTAGTCAAAAATAACACAATTTGTATATTCATTCATTTTCTATGTTAATACAGTTTGTAATAATGATAATTTAGATTTGTTCATCATGTATGTAATTTTAGGAGTGTACCAAACCCTGTCCCTAACTGGATTCTCGCTTATTTGATTTCATTTCATGGTTTCAGTCAGTTCACAGTTATACATGTATAGTTTATATAGTTTAAAACTATATAAAATACTCATTAAAACTATAAAAACACTACGCAACTCTAACTGTTGTAAAGAAATTGTAACAGATTATTTCATTCAGTAAAAAAATTAGAAAAACAGTATCCGGCTGCAGATTCGCCATTTTAAAAAATAATTTATGGCATATATTGTGTATACTGTTTTATATGTATTCTGTTTGGAAAAGTTGTGATTATTTTATTAGATAGATATCAAGCAATTTTATATTGTCAATTGTCTTGTTCAAGTTAATGCAAAAAAGATAAGTCCGACATGACTTACATTTAACGATGACTAATTATTAAACATTTTCATCAGACGTTTTAAGAGCAACTGCTAAATAGGTCGGAACTGAACTAAATTTTTCAAAAAGGAATGTTTATGTCTCAAAATTTAAATGTCAGCATGCCTGCTGCAAGTTGGTAGAGTGTCCAATTAACAGAATGTTTCAGATCGGGGGTGGATTTTTGGTCACTGAAAATTATCTGGCTGAATAATGTCTTTAAAATAGCCCCTTGAATAAATTCACATAGTAATTCACGCTTTAGAAAATACAATAAAGCGTCTGGAGGAAGTTATTACTAACGGAAAGTGTCAGGCAAAGCAAATTATTTTGTTATAATAATTATGGCGTATAAAAATCTACCTTTACAATTTAAATATGATTCCTATTTTTTATTTTATTTCGCCCCTGGTACCTGGTTAATTGGTCATTGTAACAATTTAGCAGGTATGTTAACATTTAAGGTACCTCTGAGCGGCACTCGAGGCTTTACTTCCAGTTTTATTTAAAATTAAGTATGTCTAGAGCCCCTGAGCTGTTACTCTACCACGCAGTTCACTGATAAACGAATATTTAAAGCTCTACGAGCGAAGAGCAACAAAAATTGTATAAGACTGATTTGAGTGTAATACAATTTTCCTCCACGAAAATCTTTAGTAAAAGGCGAAAGATATTCACGTTTTGAACGGAAACCGGAGTATTTTACTAAGAATTACACTGAGAACATACACGTAGTAGAACTACGAAACCTTAGTGCGATTTTTTTTAAAGCTGCGTCATCTTGTGATAAATATTAAAATTAAAGGTACATACGTACGTACAAGGAAATTTTCTCATGAACATTAATTTTCAGTTGTTTTAATTATTAAATAAACATTTATTCAATGTATTTATTTATTGAACATGTCTTAAAATATATATTATATCTATATTTTCTATGTATTACTTTGGGTTAAGGAAATTATCCAGACCTAGGGCGCCCAAATATTAAGGGCAGCGGACCCCTGTATTAGAATTGCGTGAAGATATTTATTTTTATAAAAAATTGCTCTACGTAGATTAAACTCAGCGCATGAGAGTTAGAAGAAAAATCAAAGAATTGCGAATCGTTTGTTCTACTGTCTGAGAAGAAAATTTTTCAGAGGAATGTGCTTATTTTCGTGTTCACTGCAGCATAAAAAAATTAGACACGGAACAGTGCTGTCAGTTTATTGAAATAGTTACAAACTAAAGGTCTTCAAACCGTTTACTTATGTACCATTTAAAGAACTTTGTTACTTGTTACAAAGGTTTGTTTAGTTATTCTGTAGCGTTTATTGCATACGAGTTTTGTACCTATTGTAAAACAAATTATTTTATGAGGACAAACCTACACTTAGGTAAATAAATCGGCGTTTTAATTTTTTTTTTCAAAAATGAATTCTTCTTCTCACAAATTCATGAGAAGGTACAGAAAAGTGGTTTTCTACATTGACGCGACGGTGAATCGAACCGGAACCTTAGAGCTGGCTATTTCTTGCTACATTCAACCTCAATTATCTTCTTGATACGTGCAATATAAAAAAATACACTTTAGGGTAATTATAATATAAAAGAATATATTAATGACGGTAACCCCTGGGAATGAGGTGATCGCTCCCAAGCTATTTCTTGAAAATAGCACATCACATTGTATAATACATTATATTGTAAAAAAATATTGACCGAAAAAGAGGATACCTACGGAGTTTCTTTCGCTTGTTTCTTCTCCGTTAGAAGAACCTCATTACGAAACGGTGGTAGATTAAAAATGATTATCTATAAACATTTACATTCTTATGTTGATAAATAAATGATTTGATTTCACTGTATAAAATGTAGTTTTTTATAACTTAAACAAATAAAATTAAATATCAAAACGTAAATGTATTTTATAATAATAATAAATTAATGTATTTTCATGTGAATAATTTTTATGTACATTTGAGCAATATAAAACGAATTTATAATTTTAATATTTATCACTAGATGGCGCAACTTTAAAATAAATCGCGCTATGGTTTTGTAGTTCTACTACAGGTATGTTCTCAATGCTCTTCTGAATACGATACTCTGGTTTCCCTTCAAAACGTATAAATCTTTCGCCTTTTACTAAAGATTTCCGTGGAGGGGAACACTCAAATGAGTCTTATAAAATTTTTGATGCTCTACGCTCGTAGAGCTTGTAATTTGTTATAACTGCTACTAGATTAATAATATTAATGAAAATTGACGCAAGACAAGGTTTATATCAGCAACGCTTTGCCAGCTTAAGAATGACTGATATATTGTTTTAAGTGTTCGTAGATTTACAAGAAAATTAATACTACTTTTGCTTTCTGATAATAATAGATAAAATAGGTATATAACAACACTCCTAAATAATATGTAACTGTATCAAAATATTTAAATATTCTTCCCTTATTTAGTTTTAGTTTTGAGGACAAACAAGGATGACGTTTTCTTTATATATTTATTCGGCTAAGATACGGTCATTAATGTTAATGTTTATTTATTTATCTTCACGCACAATCCCTGACGGGGTAGCCAGAGAGAATCGATCCTTACGGTATGTAAGGATCGATTCTCTCTGGCTTTCAAAGCTTGTTTCGATTCTTTCAGATTCATCATTTTCTTGATACATGCACGTCGTGGTATCCGAGTACTCTTGACCTTGCCATGTTTATGTTTCATTTAGTTATTACAATGAGTCTTTAAAAAATAAAAATGCGTATTTAATGTGTACAACTTAATTTAATTCTATTTTAATTCTACGGTAGTTGTAAGGTACAAAATTATTCATCGTCGGATGAAGACTCGCTGTCACTTTCTGAACTCGTTGACGATTCAGCCTCTTTTTGCACTGGAGTGCCGGTTCTGGCTCTGTGGAAGAAAATGTTGAGACTTGAAGTTTATTGAAGCAGTTTAGTTTAGTTAGAAGTTAGTTCAATAGTGAATTGAATGACATCGTTGCTTATGAAATTGAAAAGAAAAAAAATCTAAATAAATTATTATTATATCGTAACGCATTATCCCGGGCGGGGTGGCTCGAGGAAACAGGTCGCCAAGTGTCACGATTCTTAATAAGCTTTTTCGCTTCTATTATATAATAATATTTTTCTCTTCATACACGCACGTCTAGGTATCAGAGTAATTTTGATTCCCCTGTTTTCGAGGTAGTTAGTAACGGCTTTCTTCTACAGCTTTTATTGTTAAATTCGTGTTGTATGTTTTTTTCACTATCACTCCACCTATTTATATCTTAGTAAATATCTTCACACCATTCCCAATACATGCGTAGACAGAGGTCTACCCAATTAAGTCTTTTCGACCCACCTTCTACCAAACACATGTTTCGGGACATAGTGGTGAGCCCGTCGTCTTTATGTCCAAGCCAACGACAAAAATCGTACTTATGTTTTTGAAAAAACCCATTGGCACCAGTCTTGAGGATCGAATTCGGTTGTCTTGACTCGAATTCCGACCACGCCACCACTCGGCTATCATGACATTGATTATAAATAATATCGTGACATTAATCAAATAAATTTATGTCTTATCATTTAAATAATTAAAACACTGACACATGGTAGGCTTCGGCGATGACAAGCGCAGACGGGTGTAACGCGCTAGCTAGCTTGCTTCTGTCTTCTTCTAACAGGGCTTTGACTTCTTCCTCGGTCCGATTTAACATCACAGCTAGGGCCTGAACGCTTGCTGTTATCGCTTCGTCAAAGCCGCAGTCAGTTAAATATGACACTGCCATCTGTTAAAAGAAAAAAATCGTCATACTATCGTTCAATTCTTTATGTAAGGCATTATTTTAAATATAGCTTTTAAACTAGTAGAAAGTTAAACATTTAAAGGACGGCTGATTTTCAGCCAAATAAAATATATAGACCATTTTCCAAATATAAGACAGAAATTAATGCATCAAATGGGTTAGCGCTTAGCATTCAATGAAGCACTGATTTTAGGCGCACCTCTTTATTGCTCTTGAGCAGATAATTAATTATTCATTATCAAATAAATATCTTCACATCATTACCAATAAAGGGGTAGACAGAGGTCTTGACAATTGAGTCGTTTCGACCTCACCTTCCACTGAACACATTTTTCGGGTCAACGTGACAGGCGGCTAGCCCGTCGCCGTCTTCATGTCCAAACCAATGATATAATTCGAACAAAATTTTTGAAAAACCCATTGGTACGAGCCTGCCACCCGGGGAGCGAACTCGATTACCCCACGACTCGAACACCGAACAACGCTAATCATCAATACGAAATGTATTGATAAACGTTAAAATATACAACGTTTTCTCACTACCTAAGGTTGACAGGTAGAGAATGCTCTTAGAATTATGTCCGCCTTTTGATCTTACAATATGGTAATGTTCATTAAAGAAAAAAATATCTTCACGCAATTCCCAATACAGGGGTAGACAGAGGTCTAGTCTAGACAATTAAGTCCCTTCGACCTACCTACCACCGAAGATATTTTCGGGACAACGTGACAGGTGGCGAGCGCGTCGCCGTCTTTACGTCCAAAGCCAACGATATAATTCGTACATAGGTTTTTGAAAAACCCATTGGTACGAGCCTGCCACTTGAGATTTCGACCTCGGGTCTCTCGACTCGATATTCCGACCGCCCAATCACACGGCTATCGTGACTTGTGTGATGTTCAATAGAGAATAAATAAATACACGATACGATAGTAACGAGATGTGCAGATGCTCACCGCTGCAATGCCAGGTTTCCCAGCAGCGGCAGCCTTCCTGGCGGTTTCCACGAGCAGCCCGGGCCGCGCCGGCACGCCGCCGTACCGCTCGGCGCGCAGCTCGCCGAGCGCCTCGCCGACCAGCTCCCAGCCCTCGCCGCCCGCGTCCGAGCACAGCTCTATTATGTTCGATATTGCTGTCGCGGATAATCTAGAGTCATAAAATATATAACGATGAATATCTTCACGCAATTCCCAATACAGGGGTAGACAGAGGTCTAGTCTAGACAATTAAGTCCCTTCGACCCACCTTCCATCGAAGATATTTTCGGGACAACGCGACAGGTGGTGAGCCCATAAATATAGCCGTAAGTATATTTCACCGCAACGAGAAGCTGAAAGCTCCGTGCCACCGTGTCGCAACCGTGTTTAATGTTGTGTTTAAGGTGGTAAAGTTAAAGGTGGGCACCTTGCATTGAAGATATTTTCGGGACAACGTGACAGGCGGTGAGCCCGTCGCCGTCTTTATGTTCAAGCCAACGATATTCGTACATAAGTTTTTGAAAAACCCATTGATTGGTACGTGCCTGCCACCTAGGGATCGAACTTGGGTCTCTCGACTCGAAATTCCGACCACCCAACCACTCAGCTATCGTGACTTTAGACAATCATAAATGAGTATTAATTCAAAGTCACGATAGCCGAGTGGTCGGATGGTTTGGAGTTTCGAGTCGAGAGATCCGAGTTCGATCCCCAAGTGGCAGGCTCGTACCAATTGGTTTTTCAAAAACTTATGTACGAATTATATCGTTGGCTTGGACATAAAGACGACGATGCGCTCGCCACATGTCAAGTTGTCCCGAAAATATCTTCGGTGGAAGGTGGGTCGAAGGGACTTAATTGTCTAGACTAGACCTCTGTCTACCACTGTATTGGGAATTGTGTGAAGAAATTTATTTATTAAAAAAATAATTAATTTATATAAAAAAAATAATATCTTCATGCAATTCCCAATACAGGTGTAGACAGAGGTCAAGTCTAGACAATTAAGTCCCTTTGACCCACCTTCCACCGAAGATATTTTCGGGACAACGTGACAGGTGGTGAGCCCGTCGCCGCCTTTATGTCCAAACCAACGATGAAATTCGTACATAAGTTTTTGAAAAACTCATTGGTACTGCCACCTGGGGATCGAACTCGGGTCTCTCGACTCGAAATTCCGACCACCCAACAACTCGGCTATCGTGACTTTTCAATTTAATTAATTTATTATAATATAATTAAAATTTATCTATTGAAGTGAAACTTCTTTGGAATCGTTGTGATTTCAAACCGGATGCAACGGAAAAATCGACAGGTAAGAGACACAGATATAAGAAAGAATGAGACAGTAATATGCATACTATTTTATAAATAGACTTTGTAATTATCTTACCCTTGTTTCATCTCACTCTCTTGTCAATTTACTGAAGTTTCACTTCTATCTTGTGTGAATCGCACACATAAATTTTTTATTATAATATTAATTCTGTATATAGTGACGAATCATTGATGCAAACACATAATATATAGTATTATTATCATAATAAATGGTATTATTAGCACATATTATATAATTTGTAATCCATATGTGTGTGTTTGTTATGTCTATAATACACATATATAAAACCTTATTTTTTAAGTTAGCTGTCCTTAGTTTTTAAAAATGATGAGCAAACCTATAACTGGCTTGCGCACTAATATCAAGCATTTATTGAATGTACTTTTGTTACTACAATAGTGTGTTAAGCTGTTGGTGTGTCAATAAAATACATAAATAAATAAATATCCTCACGCAATTCCCAATACAGGGGTAGACAGAGGTCAAGTCTAGACAATTAAGTCCCTTTGACCCACCTTCCACCGAAGATATTTTCGGGACAACGTGACAGGTGGTGAGCCCGTCGCCGCTTCATGTCCAAGCCAACGATGAAATTCGTACATAAGTATTTGAAAAACTCATTGGTACTGCCACCTGGGGATCGAACACGGGTCTGTCGACTCGAAATTCCGACCACCCAACAACTCGGCTATCGTGACTTCTTTATCGGAATAAAATACATAAATAAATAAATATCCTCACGCAATTCCCAATACAGGGGTAGACAGAGGTCAAGTCTAGACAATTAAGTCCCTTTGACCCACCTTCCACCGAAGATATTTTCGGGACAACGTGACAGGTGGTGAGCCCGTCGCCGCTTCATGTCCAAGCCAACGATGAAATTCGTACATAAGTATTTGAAAAACTCATTGGTACTGCCACCTGGGGATCGAACACGGGTCTGTCGACTCGAAATTCCGACCACCCAACAACTCGGCTATCGTGACTTCTTTATCGGAATAAAATACATAAATAAATAATATAAATAGAGCGGGCGTTGGTGGAGATCAAGGGATATTAGCTGTTAAAAGCATAGTTGCCATAGTCATGCAGCATCGATGATTCAATCTCTCGATTGTGGCATTAACTTTTGGTTAGTAATGTATGCCTTAAAATTTTATATCAGGTTATGGTGGGGCTGGTATATACAAAAAGAATAAAAGCCCAAAAAAATTTAAAATTTTATATCAGGTTATGATGGGGCTGGTATATACAAAAAGAATAAAAGCCCAAAAAAAGAAAAAATCTAAAAAATCCTATCGGAGGTCCTTCATCAAAGTGAGTGGAATGGTTGGCGGCGCGTGCTGTATTTATGTTACTTTTTGAGTTTAAGGGCGTACAAAATCTACTCACAATGTACACTACGTTATCGACAGACCATATTAAACTAGTCGGTACCCACACCGATTATTATAACCTGAGTTTAGCCGTTTTTAATTATTTGATAAATATAAATATTGTCATTTAGTAATACTTTCATATACAATCACCAAGATGAAGTACATACGTTTGAACTGGTGATCTTCTGTCACTAGTTTCTTCAGTTTCTTCCGTTAGCTTTCCAAACTTAAGTATGTCGGCGGCGGCAGAGCGCATTTCCGCCTTTACCTCTTCATCTGGAAAAAGACAGTAAATAGCACTTAACATAATTATAAATAGTGAAATAAAAGTGAAACATAAATATAAAAAGTGTCAGATGATATTTTAAAAACTTTTTTCTCTTTAATTTAATCACATAAAAGTTCAGCAATAAATATGCTTTAAAAATCAATAAAAAATTCATAATAAAAATTAGCGCCGATGCCAAAACAAGGCATAAGTAAAGAAAAGATAATGCAGATTCAAAATTTCAACTGATGCGTGTAAGACGCGGTGGCTCGGAGGTAAGAGCGTTGCCACGGATCGGTGAATGTCACGGGTTCGAATTCCGACCGTGTCAGTTGAAAATGCAATGTTCTTGATGATGTCACGATCTATGTTTGTATGTATGTAATCGAAGATATTTTTGTATGTATTTATTCAAAAAGAGAATCCATCTGCAGCGCACCCTGGTAGTGGTAGCAGCTGCAGAGGGCGTCCAGTCTAAACAGTTACGTATGTATCTACTCGGAAAGAGAATACATCTCCAGCGCACCCTGGTAGTGGTAGCAGCTGCAGAGGGCGTCCAGTCTAAACAGTTGTGTATGTATCTATTCAAAAGAATACATCTGCGGCGCACCTGGTAGTGGTAGCAGCTGCGGGGCGTCAGTCTAAACAGTTGTGTATGTATCTATACTAAAGAGAATACATCTGCAGCGCACCCTGGTAGTGGTAGCAGCTGCAGAGGGCGTCCAGTCTAAACAGTTGTGTATGTATCTATTCAAAAGAATACATCTGCAGCGCACCTGGTAGTGGTAGCAGCTGCAGAGGGCGTCCAGTCTAAACAGTTGTGTATGTATCTATTCAAAAAGAGAATACATCTGCAGCGCACCCTGGTAGTGGTAGCAGCTGCAGAGGGCGTCCAGTCTAAACAGTTACGTATGTATCTACTCGGAAAGAGAATACATCTGCAGCGCACCCTGGTAGTGGTAGCAGCTGCAGAGGGCGTCCAGTCTAAACAGTTACGTATGTATCTACTCGGAAAGAGAATACATCTCCAGCGCACCCTGGTAGTGGTAGCAGCTGCAGAGGCGTCCAGTCTAAACAGTTGTGTATGTATCTATTCAAAAGAGAATACATCTGCAGCGCACCTGGTAGTGTTAGCAGCTGCGGGGCGTCAGTCTAAACAGTTACGTATGTATCTACTCGGAAAGAGAATACATCTCAGCGCACCCTGGTAGTGGTAGCAGCTGCGGAGGGCGTCAGTCTAAACAGTTGTGTATGTATCTATTCAAAAGAGAATACATCTGCGGCGCACCTGGTAGTGGTAGCAGCTGCGGGGCGTCAGTCTAAACAGTTGTGTATGTATCTATACTAAAGAGAATACATCTCAGCGCACCCTGGTAGTGTTAGCAGCTGCGGGGCGTCAATCTAAACAGTTACTTATGTATCTATACTAAAGAGAATACATCTGCGGCGCACCTGGTAGTGGTAGCAGCTGCAGAGGGCGTCCAGTCTAAACACAGTTGTGTATGTATCTACTCGGAAAGAGAATACATCTCCAGCGCACCCTGGTAGTGGTAGCAGCTGCAGAGGGCGTCCAGTCTAAACAGTTGTGTATGTATCTATTCAAAAAGAGAATACATCTGCAGCGCACCCTGGTAGTGGTAGCAGCTGCAGAGGGCGTCCAGTTCAAACAGTTGTGTATGTATCTATACTAAAGAGAATACATCTGCAGCGCACCCTGGTAGTGGTAGCAGCTGCAGAGGGCGTCCAGTCTAAACAGTTACGTATGTATCTACTCGGAAAGAGAATACATCTGCAGCGCACCCTGGTAGTGGTAGCAGCTGCAGAGGGCGTCCAGTCTAAACAGTTGTGTATGTATCTATTCAAAAAGAGAATACATCTGCAGCGCACCCTGGTAGTGGTAGCAGCTGCAGAGGGCGTCCAGTCTAAACAGTTGTGTATGTATCTATACTAAAAGAGAATACATCTGCAGCGCACCCTGGTAGTGGTAGCAGCTGCAGAGGGCGTCCAGTCTAAACAGTTGTGTATGTATCTATACTAAAAGAGAATACATCTGCAGCGCACCCTGGTAGTGGTAGCAGCTGCAGAGGGCGTCCAGTCTAAACAGTTGTGTATGTATCTATACTAAAAGAGAATACATCTGCAGCGCACCCTGGTAGTGGTAGCAGCTGCAGAGGGCGTCCAGCAGACGCTCCACGAGGCGCGCGCGGCGGGCCAGCCCGAACACCACGAGCTGCGGCCAGGCCCGCGCCAGCCGCGAGCCCGCGCCGCCCGCCTCCAGCCGCCGCACTATCTGCAACGGCACCCCGCCAGTGTGGTAAGTGATTACCGTCGCCCATAAATATGGCCGGCCGTTGCCGGCCTTTGAGAACGGTGTGGGCCTCCGGTTTCCTGCACTCACCAGACGAAACGCAGACTTATTAAACTTCTACTTCACGCCGGTGTTCTGTAAGTCGTGGTACTTGCCCGGTCGAGCCGGCTCATTCATGCAACAACAAAAGCTGCTACGTGGCTCTACCGCTTTTGGGACAACCAGACAGGTGGTGAGCACGTCGCCGTCTCGATGTTAAAGCCAACGATATAATTATATATAGATAATAATTCGTACATGAGTTTTTGAAAAAACCCATTGGTCCACTCTTGACTCCAAATTCCGACCACCCAACCAATCGGCTATCGTGACAGCATGACATTGATTCATTTAATACCGCTGGCAATCAGATGAAATGGTTGTTAAGCGATGTGTTCTTTAACAGCTATTAGAGCATATGCATATAATATTAAAAAAATATATCTTCACCGCATTCCCAATACAGGGGTAGACAGAGGTCTAGTCTAGACAATTAAGTCTCTTCGACCCACCTTCCACCGAAGATATTTTCGGGACAACGTGACAACTTCTTTATGTCCAAGCCAACGATTTTGTACATAAGGTTTTGAAAATCCTATTGGTACGAGCCGCCACCTGGGGATCGAACTTGGGTCTCTCGACTCGAAATTCCGACCACCCAACCGCTCGGCTATCGAGGCTATGCTTATAATATGTTTAATGTATATACACACATACATATAATCACGCCTCTTTATATATATATATATATATATATATATATATATATATATATATATATATATATATATATATATATATATATATATATATATATATATATATATATTACTACAAGTTGACACCAGTCAGACAAATCATTACCAATTCGAACAGCTTGTTGACGGCCACAAAAGTAAGGAAGACAACCAATTTAAAGCAATGGAGGAGATGTTTAGATTACCGAGCATAGCGAGGAGAATATCATGGTCAACCATGTTGAAGGCATTAGAAAAGTCTACGAGAACAAGCACAGTGACCTTTCTATTCTCCAAGCCTTCCCGAATGTCCTCTGTAATTTTAAGAAGTGCAGTGGTGGTGCTATGTCCGGGACGAAAGCCCGACTGCAATTGAGTGAGCAAGTTATTTTTATATATAAACCCTGATATTTGTCGGTGAACTATAGACTCCAGGATCTTTGATAAGAATGGAAGAATAGAAATAAGTCTATAGTTATTGAGTTGCAAGGGGTTTGAAATTTTAGGAAGCGGAATTATATAGGCTTTACACCACAAAGAAGGAAATATCCCTGACAACAGAGAAAAATTAATGATGTGAGTAATGACTGGAAGAAAGAGTTCGAGAACTAAGGAGATCATAGCACGACTCACATTATCACAACCCACTGTTTTAGATTTAATAGAAGCAAATGTTTTCCGAACATCGTTAACGGACACAAGCGAGAATAAGAAGGGTATTTGTAAAGGTTATTTACTCTGCTTTCATGTTTCTTCTACCATACCCAACTTTCACTTTCGTACTTGAGTGTCGGAACCAACACTCCCTCATGCACAGGCAAAGGAGCCTTGTTACACATCTTTCGACTGTTCATAAAGGAGTGCAAAGCTCCATTCACCATGTTTCCTGCTTTCACTCTTCTTTCAATATCACTCTCACACTTTCCATCTCTTGTAAACTTTGAACCCAGATACACGAACTCATTCACCTGTTCAATTTGTTCATCTCCAATCATTATATTGCAGTCTGTCATGGCCATGACAGACTGCAATATAATGATTGGAGATGATGAAAGTGATGGTGTTTGACAGAGATGGGGCCTCATCTCTTTCAAACACCATCACTTTCGTCTTCTCTACATTCATCTTCTTTCCCTTTCTAACAAAAGCTCCACTCATAGCAGTTAACATCTCCTGCAACTCCTCGGCACGCAAGTAATACTTGATCATCAGCATAGAGAAAACATTTGACGAATAACTCATCCATTCTCAACCCACTTTTATTCTCTTTTAAATCTGTCAAGCAATTGTTCATAAACAGATTAAAAAGCCACGGCGACGCTAACAAATCCCTGTCTAAAAGCTTTTCCGATATTAAACCATTCAGTGTATGCCCTGTTTATCCTTACACAAGCACAAGAATCATAATACTGCTGACACCGTTCACAGACAATGCTAACCACAATTCAGTCCTCACCACTCTATCATAGGCCTTTTCTAGATCCACGAACGTACAATAGACCTTCTGGTTTTTAGCCAGACACTTTTCGTCAATGCACCGCAAGGAAAAGACCTGATCCGTACACCCCATTCCCTTTCTAAAACCCGCTTGTGCATCCCATACTTTTTCGACTGTTTCATTCACAACCCTTTCAATCAACACTTTCGCATAGAATTTACCGACGACGCTGAGAAGGTTTATACCGCGGTAATTTTTCTTTTTCTTGTAGATTTGCAACTTTTATTCTATCCAAAACACTCGTAGGCTCGGCTCCTCGGTGTCGCCATCGTTTAAGGAGGCCATGTATTCGTGCTGTGACCAGGAAGTGGCCTGTGTCCCATTCACTCTCTCTTCCCCAAACGTACTCAGTACTCCTTCATACCCATTACGCTTTACTCTAACCCACTCATTAAAGTCCCTAACATCACGATCGTTCATTTTCTCCGCATTTTTTCAAGACCTCTCTCATGCTATCCCAAAAATTCCTCTCTCTCTCTCTTGTTGGGCTTTTAATGACCCACCTCCGCGCAGATCCGTCGGTGCATAGACCCCAAGGATAAACAAGCAGGTGAGTCCAACTTTTAACCTAATCCAAATGAGTCTTGGGGACAACGAACAGACCATTAATGCTCCATCACACATTCGACTATTCGAGAGGAAAGAATCACACCAACTCCCTGACAGCCTCGGCTGGTTTGGGGGACTCTCGACCAGTATGCCGTATAGGGACCATTAACCCTGGTGTTAGATCCTTTCCTCTTACTTTCCTTTTTTGAAAGGTGGAATTATGTATGTACGTATGTAACCTTAGACGGACAGTATATTTAATTTTTACAACGGGTGAATCGAGTCAGATCAAAGGACCCCACAGAAGAGAGCATGTGCATCTTCCTTTCTCCCAAAAATGGCTGACCAACTTCTTAATTTCGTATCTCAACTATGCACGCAAAAAGCATTAAACTAGCATGCTTCCAGCACAGATTAAAACGCGACATGTGTCACGTTTTACAACAGGACATTGTCAAGCGATTATTCTCTGTTATATACAACCGAACCGCCTTTCTTGTGTTCGTATAACACAAATATAAAAAAAATATGCAAAAATATCTTCACGCCATTCCCAATACAGGGACATAGGTCTAGACAATTAAGTCGTTTCGATCCACCTTTAAACCAAAGATATCGTGATAGGTGGTGAGCCCGTCGCCGTCTCAATGTCAATAACATAAATATAAACAGATTTATGTTTATATATGCTAGATTAGATTAGATTAGACGGGCTGATTTCCGCAACTCCACGTCATAGCGCGTATTTTGCGTATGGAGTCTATGCTAGATACATGTTTTTAATCTAGACTGCTGTACTTACTATGGCTGACGAAGCATGATTTTTAAGTACAACGCTAAAAAATAAGTATTTCCAAAGTTACATTAAATTTTATATATTTTCATCATTCATTTTTAGGATCATCATTTTTAGGACCTACATAGTGGTACTTTAGAAACTTACCTGTTCAAGTGACATTAAGTATAACAATATATTTAAATAGCAATATTAACATACCTCCTCCATAACTGACGGTTCAGGAACATATACATTTGGTACTAAAGTGTCCAGAAGCTCAAGTGTTTTTTCGAACGGGGCATTTCTGCAAAGGAAACGTTTAAAATCGTTAGTATTTAATTTGAATCTCTCATTAATTTATCCTTACAAAAAAAAATCAAATTACATTTTTGTTGTTTTTGTGGTCTAAAGTAGGTCCGGGTAGGTTCAATTGAATATAGATGGAATTAAATTAATAGTTAATTTTTTTTATATTGTAAACCTTAGTCTCGAAGTAACAAAATATCACACTATATATCACAAACATTGTTATATATTATATGAAATATATTGGCCGAATCAAAATAGTTCTACACTTTAGTACTATGTTAACTTGTGGTGCGGTTTTATGTACCATATATGAAAAGGTATATTACCTGCAGGTCACCGTTATGTAATGGCGGTAGTAAATACTTTCTTTGTATGCATCTCCCACAAGTTTATAGTTGTCTCCTTTCATGAGCAGATTGTGTAAGCGCTCCGCTAAAGCAATGTCCTAGAAAAAACAAAACATTTCATTAATACCAATAGAGATTTTAGAAAAAACTAAACATATAACACTTCAGATTTTAAATTACAAATAAATACCTTCACGCCATTCCCAATACAGGGGTAGACAGAGGTCTAGTCTATACAGTTAAGTCCCTTTGACTCAGCTTCCACCGAAGAAAATTTAGAGACAACGTGACAGGTGGGGCGCCCTTCGCCACCGCAATGTCCAAGCCAACGATATGAATCGTACATAGGTTTTGAAAAAAAAAACCCATTGGTGCGAGCCTGCCATTGAACTCGGGTCCCTTGACTCGAAATTCCGACAACCCAACCACTATAAAATAAAAATAAATATTTTTGAATACCTGTAAGTGATCACTACAGACTCCCATAGCTGTGATAAAAAAGTTGGTGTCAGTTGCTTCTCTGGGTTCCAATGAATCTCTTTTTTCTAAATCATTAAGGATCATTGATAAGATGTCTATTCGAGGACCGCCTGTAAAATAGAGATAAAGCCTGTAACGCCTGTAAGATAGATAGAGAAGAAATTATTTACCTATACTAGCTTATGTACGATTTATATTGTTTGCTTAGACATTCAGACGATAACGGACTCACCACCTATCACGTTGTCCCTAAAAATGTTTAAGGTGGAAGGTGTAATCAAACGGAGTAATGGAGATAAAACATTTATTATTTCATTTTAATAAAAAAAATCACTATTCTCGAAATGTTTTGTCAAACTTGCAAATTTCGTGCTATGATCCATTGAATAATCAAAGTAATTAGCATTAGCATATGGTTAATTCCGATCAAATTGTTAATATATGCTCCATTCAAGTAAATACACACATAAATTTCGATAAAAACTTATTGGTTTCTCGAGCCTTTGTATTGGTGATCGCATTCTAGTCTCCCGATTCGTATACGAAAATTTCATTCGAAATAAAATCAGCCAATTATTCGACAATCGTGACTGCCTAAAAGTCGATTAGACGTTGGTAATTAAACTTGATATACCATAGTCGTACAATACTGGCAATAACCTTAATTATTTTTTTATAAACCTACTAAAGGTTTATAAAAAAATTAAAACATATAATTTAATTAATTATTACACTTACGCTCTTTACAAAATAAGCAAAGCAAATAATAATATGCCGACAGTCCGGGTTGTATCCCAAGCTGTTGGAATTCTGCGATGACCTGCATGGCAGTTTCTTGTAGCATCTTGCCCCCACCCCATGCTGATATTGATTTGAGACAAGCCGTCAAAGTCTCGTTGTTCGGGGATAAGCCCTACGAGAAATACAGTTATATTACTAGCTGTAGCTACATAGATTCAAATGGTGAGGCCCGAGTTTGATACCTAGGTAGGCTCATATTAATGATTTTTTTCAAAACAATTTATATTGATGGTTTGGACATAAAGACGGCGACAGGCTCACCACCTGTTTACATTGTCCCAAAAATTGGTTTTCAGTAAAAGGTGGGTCAAAAGGGATTGAATTCTCCGTACCTCTGCCTACCTCAGTATTGGGGATGGGGTAAAGGTATAACAAATAAAAAAGAAAGAATAAATGCAAGAGTGGAGAATTAAACCTGAATATTGACTATGGAAATTAATAATTACAGGGGATTAAAAGTCACGATTAGCCAAGTGGTTGGGTGGTTGGAATTTTAAGTCAAGAGACATGAGTTTGATCCCCAGTTGGCAGGCTCGTACCAATGGGTTTTTCAAAAACTTATGTACGAATTATATCGTTCGCTTGGCCATAAAGACGGCGACGGACTCACCACCTGTCACGTTGTCCCAGAAATATCTACGGTGGAAGGTGGGTCGCAGAGACTTAATTGCCTAGACTAGAGCTCTCTCTACCCCTTTATTGGGAATTGCGTGAAGATATTTATTTTTATTTTACAGGGGAAAAAATAGTGATTTTAGACATCATTTTTAGGACCTACATAGTGGTACTTTAGAAACTTACCTGTTCATTCATTTGACTTAGTAAAGTTTTGAGAGCTTCGATCCTCAAAGTGGTGCCCTCTTTCAGAAATCCCACACAGCATATTAACGAGTTGAATACACTTGTTGCTAATTGTATACCTTTTTCCATTGCTTCTTGTGCTAGGGCATGTGCTCGTTCAGCCTATAAATTTAGAATTTAAGAAATAGTTACATTAAAAATAGTTTTAGATTATATGAAATTGTTATTTCTCAAAGAAATTATGAACCAATTCTTATTAGTGATAATTATTTAAAATACTATAGTCAATTGTTATTAAACCATCATGTTTTCAATTTTAATATAACAAAAAAAATATAAAAATAATGAAAAATATGTACTTGATAATACTTTGCCATTCCTTGAATCATAGTACAATAGGCCTCTGGTGTTTTGGGTTCCATGGATGTGAAAATTCTGTCTGCTAATCCACCCATTCTACAACAAAATACATTATATCAAATATACTGAATGCTTATGTACCCAATGTTAGTTTTATTACTTCATTATTGGAGAAAAATAAAGTAATTAAATTTGAATTTCGAATATTATTTATATGTTTATATATTTGTATATATGTATGTTTAGTCTATTAGCATTATATATTCACACTAGCTGTTAAGTACCTTTACAGCCCTAACCATATTTTCCGGTACTCTCACTTGCCCTTTGTACATTTTTGTATGGTGCAAAAAGATTAAATAAAATAAATAAATAAAGTTATGGATAGCGAATAACAAGTTACTATCCATAACTTCATTTATATAACTTTATTTATAGTTTACAAATAAAAAACTTATCTATTGAATTAGTGTTACTAATCCCAAGTATCAGTGCCTTATAGGAAGATAATTCTAATGTGTGTTTAGAATATTAGTTAAAGAAGCTGAATTTGCTTCTCAATTTTTTGATATGAAACTTACTTCCAAGTAGCAGCCTGTCTTTCTCGGGTGTTAGCTGAAAACCACCTTTCTTCCATCCATTCCATTGACACTGGTTCCTTTTCATTATAGAAGCAAAGTAGCTGCAGAAATTCAATTTTCAACTCTTCATTTACCCCTTCCACCCCACCAAGGAGTTCAAACACCTTTATTGCATCTTCAAGAAGTGCATTTTGTATTGTGTATTTTAAATCTTCCTCTGAAACCTATGTACATACATATTTACTTCACTTTTACTATTTTCTTAATGTACATTTTATATATAACTTACATAATGTAACTAACTTATGTAACATATATTCTTATGAAAATATATAGAAATTTATGCACCTGATGTTGAGTGACTACCAACAACCATGTTATGCTTACAACAGAGGCAGTGACAGCAGGTGCATTTAGTTTTAAGAAAATGAGAAAAAGGTAAAAACAAGGGGGGCTGAGAGGGCAGTGGTAATAAAGATAAGTCCTAGCCTTGTCATTTCTATTACCAGATAAAACATAGAAACTCATAATGTGTCAGGCAGGCTGGCAGGCTTGTACCAATGGGTTTTTTCAAAAAACTTATGTACGAATTATATTGTTGGCTTGGACTGTCCCAAAAAAATCTTCAGTGGAAGGTGGGTGGAAACAATTTATTTGTCTAGACCTCTGTCTACCCCTGAATTGAGAATCACATGAAGATATTTATATTTATTTTATTTATAGTTAATAACCATACCATTTGCATTACCTTACTTTCATCATTATATATTGGTTTAGGAGCAAAGGCCTCAATGCGTGGGTCAGCATTGAAGTATGGAGTCTTCATCTTTCTAGGTGGGTCCCACTCTCTTGTTGTGAACAAATCAGCATGCTCATCTCTTATCCATGCAGCCGCTTTTCTTCCCGCTTCAGCAGATAATGCATATGCCCGCTTACGATAGTTTGAAAGTGGGATCAGGTAGGGATCATCATGGTATCTAAAACGTTGAATAGTGAACAAGTAAAAAACATTCTCTAATATGATAACTATATTTTGGATTTTGTATATTTATAGAAGTTGCATTTTATTTAAGAAATTAGCAAATAATACAAATTCATGCAGTAGAAAAACAAAGTTACTTGTAATGGGCTGCTGTAGGATCTGGACCAACAGTGGAAGCCAATGCTTGGAGAATCTCTGTGGGTCCCCTTGGAATGCGCGGCGGCGGTGAAATACCGTCGCTTGATTGACTATTTTGTGGTAGCTTTTGGCTTTCTAAAGTTGACAGGCTTCTACAGAGACAGGCTAGTCTCGACCATTGCCTATAAGCAAAAGTTTTGTTATTTTTCTTTATCAAGATAACATTGTATCATATACTGTAACTTAAACTAAGAAAATCACCTAGGTAAAACAATATTGGAATACATTGATTGTAAATTGTTGTGATTGTTTTGTATGCAAAGAATTTATTTTCTTAAATAACGATTATCTGTTTTAATTTTATTATATTTCATGAAGTTATAACCGTTGTGATTATATTATATTTTATTTATTGCACTATTAATAATTGAATATAATTATAAATAACCTATTATAACCTACAATTATCAATAAATTAATGGAATACACATTCTACTCTTTCTGTATACATAACTAACTCCAAAGAGTATAATATACTTACTTACTCTATGATCTATGGCCTACTCCAAGGTAGGGATATCGATTTGTGATCGACTGATGAATCAAAATTTATCGATTTTGGATCGATGTGCAGTACATCATTGAATCTGTGAATCGATATTTCATCCAAGAAAATTGCCCTTTGCCTGCTCTCTCGAGCGAATAATAAAAACAAAAACAACAACCACATAAATTGAAAATTGCAACTCGATTGTTTCGGTGTTTGAGGTCACGATAGCCGGGTGGTTGGGTGGTCGGAATTTCGAGTCAAGAGACCCGAGTTCGATCCCCAGATGGCAGATATTTTATATTTTACATCTGTGAATTTTATATTTACGTTGTAAATGCTGATAAAAAAACGAATTTTGGGATATTGATCACTTTGACATTGTATTTGCGTGAATCTTTTCAATAGGATGCAATTTCCTGTCCTGTTAGATATATATGATGCGAACTAACGCAGATGATTGCCTTTGATACCATTGTAAGCTATTTTGCGAAGTAGGATTTCATAATCTACCTTATCGAAAGCTTTACGAAAATCCGTGTACACTAAATCAACTTGAACCCTGTTGTCTATTTGTTTAAATATATATGCAGTGTAAAATAAAAGGTTGGTAGTTGTTGACCTTTTTTGTACAAAACCATGTTGTTCTTCTATGATTTTATTATGAACCACATAGTACAAATTATCATGTACCAGTTTCTCGAAAAGCTTTGACATGGCAGACAGAATAGATATTGGACAGTAGTTTTTTACATCGGATTTGCGTCCACTTTTGTATATTGGCGTGATGTTAGCTTGTTTCCATATTTCTGGGAAAAAACCTTCCTGCAGACATTTATTAAATACAAGATGAAGAGGAATACAAATGGTTTCAGCAGTACGTCTTAGAAAAGTGGGTGGTATTGTATCTGGTCCTGGCCCTTTAGTTACATCAACTGATTCTAATAGTTTCAAGACTTCCTTTGCTGTAATCGATATAATATGTATATTAGTGTTTGATTCTGAATCATCCCTAGGAGGTTCCCATGTATTAATATCGAAATTTGAGATCTCATAAACGGATTGGAAAAATGAGGAAAACATATTACATATATCCTTTGGATCGCTAGAAGACTTTCCTTTATAGTTCATTGATGAAGGTATGCCTGAGTTAGCTCTACGATTATCAATATAGTTCCAAAATACTTTTATATTATTAGGCAAACCTTCTTCAACTTGTAGAATATAACGATCATGACATATTTTTGACTCAATTTTAAATCTCTTTCGGTATAAGGAGAAAATCTCGTAATCGCATGCATTACCATACTTCTTCCATTTTATCCATGCAGCATTCTTAGCTTTAAATATATGCATGAGAGCTGGTGAGAACCAGGCTGGCGAATTATTAAACTTAGAAACACAAATAGTGCGATTTAATTATAGAATAAATTATTTCATAAAATATTTCATCTGCCTTTTTTGCACATTCATTACCAAGGAGTGAATACCAATCTACATTAGAAATGTCATTATTCATTTTAACATAATTCGCTTTATTGTAAGATAATTTTATAAGAGGTTTTCGGTACATCATATTATCTTCTGTTTCGAGATCTACTTTTAGAAAGAAGAAAGGGTAATGTATTACTTCCGGTGAAATGGCACTGGTAGGAGTAAAACAAAAGCAATTAATATCGGATATAAATAGGTCAAGTAATCGTCCATTCAAATTTTTATTTACATTATATTGTAAGGAATTAGTTAAAGCCAAAAACTGAAGAAGATATTTCCCAGCGTAACTAATACTATTGCCTGGTTTGGGTGTACAGAATTTATTCGTGATTTCCCAGTCTATCGAAGGAAGATTAAAGTCACCGGCTGAGCAATAATGAATTATACTATCTGATGTTAATAAATTTGCAAGGGAGTTTATATACGCTATGTAAGTATCTGTGGGCTGATTAGGAGGAATATATGTTGCACTAATAACATTGTATTTATCTTTATGTTCGGAAGGTAATTCAACTATTACATAGTCGATGCACTGTGGAACTACGTTTGACAGCAGACGGCGCACAGGTCGCAGTTCGCGTCGCATCGCCACCAACACTCCACCGCCATCAAGTTTGCCAGTCTATAAACTCATTCAGTTTCAGCTAAAATAAGAATATCGTACGATTCTGACAAAATATTCATATATATATATATATATATATATATATATATATATATATATATATATATATATATATATATATATATATATATATATATATATATATATATATATATATATATATATATATATATATATATATATATATATATATATATATATATATATATATATATATATATATATATATATATATATATATATATATATATATATATATATATATATATATATATAGTATTTAACTTATTTCGAATACCACAACAGTTTTCATAGTATACAGAAAGTTTTCTTTTTACAGCGCTAACGGTAAAATAATGTCATAAGTTTGTATTAACTTGATGAGGTTAAAAATATGTGTCCAAAATGATAATTTCATTACAACAATAGATATATATGACGATAAGTAAAAATAACAAAGAACTTTATAAATTACAGTAAACATAGATTCAATTTTATACTACTTATTATTTTTAAACACTTGGTAACTTGATGTTGTTGATCCCACAATGAAAGAACTATGACAATTAAATATGTAATTCCTAAAAGTATTAGGAATATATAACAAGTGGGCAGGCGTTGTAGTATTGAATAAGATAATAAACAGATTAGATTAAGCAATATCCAATGAACACAATAAATAATAACAGTTATACAAATAAAGTTCAAAAGTGGGTAGCTTAACAAAAATGTTTGTGAAGAGTAGATATACGTTAACAGAGCACAATAAATAAACATTACATCAAAGTGATACAACTCGAAACATATATTTAAATAAAGTGACTTACGATTATTTCTTACTGGGTATAATTTTTGAGAGGTCATCGATAGTGCGGATAGCGAGTACAGGAGAAGTTGCGTTTTCACGAACAAGTATACTACCGTGCTTGACCCATGCGTAACGAAAATTGTTCCGTTTAGCAGTATCTCTAACGCTGCGAAAAAATTGTTTATTCCTCAGCGTTAGATGTTCGTTGATATAGATCCTACGCGGTTCTCCTGATATATTTAGTAAGTCAGTTTGTAGGCCCCTTGTCATTCGAGCTGCCGCCAGAACATTGTCTCTGAATGAGCGAGCACTAAATTTCACTATTATATTCTTTGGGTGACTGCTATTTGAGCTAGCATGAGGCACTCGATGTGCAGTCAATATGTGATTAGCGGTGATAGTGTGCCTCATAGCAACTCCGAGATCTTCGATAAATTTTATAATATTTTCACCGCGACGTTCAGGAATGTTGCTAATCTCAATATTGCATTGACGAGGCTTTTGCTCCAGTGATTCTATTTTATTCTGTAATGCTGTCAAATTCTTTGCTTGGTTTTCTATTGATGCAATGTTCTTTTCCGCTTGAGATATGCGACTAATACACTGATTAGCTTTAGTATTAAGCTCCTCGTACTTATTAGCCATAAAGTTGACTGACTTTTTCATTTTTTCAAATTCTCCTAATACTTTAGACATCATGGTTTCATGCTTTATGAACCAGTTTTCTAGTGTTTTGGATATGACTCTTGAAAATCCTTAAACTCTTTATGGAAAGTAGCCATCGTTTCTTCTGAAGCTTGACAGTTACGAAGAGTAACATAGTTTGGAGAGAATTGATCCGGCATCGATGTGAAACTTGCATTATCAACAGGCGATGAATGCTTGAGGCCTTCAGTATGGCTTTGTTTACTCATCTTAAAGTACTAAGATTAATATACATATTTATAAAAATTCGCGTAATTTCGTCTCTGTTTCTTATATTACTCTATGTACGCAAGTTGATGCCGGGTGTCGGGCAGGTAGGACTCGCGATAAGCACAACCGGTCTGTACGATCAACTACGTAGGAATGACATACAATCCATTTCAAAGAATTAAGATTTTTTAAGATTATTATTTATTCTAGTAATAAGTAAATAAAACAATACGTAACTATTTATAATTTTATTCAAAAAAACATAAAAGTAAAAGTAATCACCAATACATATTTAGGATTTATAAAAGCAGCTGAGTTTATGGAAAAATTGCCGGTTAACGTCGGTACTTGATTAACTAACACAGGAATAGTATTCGGTTTATTAGTGACATTATTACAATTAAATAAAGTTTCATTGACACATAATTTTTCGACAGGACTGAACAGAGTCCCTTCGGGGCATTCGATCCATCGTGCCGCCACCATACCTCTTATGCCTTCTACACAAGAGATAAATGCTGTGCAATTATCTTTTGGATCAGCCTCAAAGTTTCCAACATTGGTGCAGTTATAATCCGGTGAGCAAACGTAACTTGTCACATTAGTGCAAAGATTGTCTATGTGACTGTAAATGAACGTATCCGGGCAAGTGAGGTTGTATTCCATGAATCCGGCAGCACCACTTATACACATTGTATAACCGCGACATTCGTCTAGTTGGTTAGGGAATCTTCCTCGTGAAGTGCATTGAGCGGAACTGCTCAGAACATAGTTAAGTATCTGAAATAAGAATACATTCTTGTAGCACTCGCAAAGAATAGCAACATAACTACCATTAGTATTTACTATTTTATATTTTTATGGTAAACCGATAAGACACAAGGATACTTAGAGAATGAAGGTACTTCTGAGTATTACGAAAATTTTCTTTAGATTCATGTTATCCGGTTTTTTGCAATGGTTTTTAGATTGTTACATATATCTGTTTTTTACGTTTATGTAATTTCCCCATAGTCGATACTTCTGATGGATATGTTGGAGCTGGAGTATGAAAAATGTATCAAGGAATGGAATAGGACAGCGGGTAGGAGAGCATACAATATTGCCTTCTCGGGTTCGCTTCTCTTGGTCTGAAATTTTATTATCAACCATAGCAATTTTCAAGGCTATTTTCCTTAGTAACCTCCTGACAACACGTGCGGGAAGAAATGCTATTCTCATTGTTATGGGAGAAGGTGGCAAAGGAACAATCGGTTCACGGTGATTACCGATGCCCATGAACCTAAATAAATAAATATAAATAATTATCTTCACGCAATTCCCAATACAGGGGTAGACAGAGGTCAAGTCTAGACAATTAAGTCCCCTTGACCTCCTTCCACCGAAGATATTTTCGGGACAACGTGACAGGTGGTAAGCCCGTCGCCGCCTTTATGTCCAAGCCAACGATGAAATTCGTACATAAGTTTTTGAAAAAACTCATTGGTACTGCCACCTGGGGATCGATCTCGGGTCTCTCGACTCGAAATTCCGACCACCCAACAACTCGGCTATCGTGACTTGTCCCATGAACCTACACCAGCAATATCGTACAACGGCCGATCCATAGATTACTTTTGTATAGTATAGAATCAATGCGTAAACAGAAGTTGCGGGGTATTTGAAAGGGACGAAGAAAGAACGAAGTGCGAAATTTGGGTAAATCAGGAATGTCTAGAACAGGTGAATGAAATTGTATACTTGGGGAGTGCGTTTAGCCGGGATGGAAGATGTGATTTAGATGTGGACAGGCGTGTCGCTGCCGGGAACAAAGTCAATGGTGCCCTGACTGCGTTAATCAAAAGGCAAGGCGTTGTGAAAAGTGTACGCCTTGCAATACATAACGCAGTGTTGGTACCGACTTTGTTATATGGCAGCGAAGCCTGGGTATGCCAGAAGAAGCATAAAAGCAGGTTGAATGCAGTGGAGATGCGATGTCTTCGAAAAATGTGCGGCCTTACCATGGCCGACCGAAAGCGAAACGAAGAGATTCGCAATATGGCAGGTTTGAAAGAAGACATTGTCTCAAACATTTTTGACCATCGAAGCACGCCCTTATCCATTGATAAGGGCGTGCTTCGATGGTTTGGGCACGTTGAGCGAATGAGTGAAGACCGAATGGTGAAGAAAATATATAGCGCGAAAGTTAATATTAAAAGGTGTCGAGGTATAACTGAGACTAACTTTCGAAGACCATGTGAGCAAATTGCTCGAAGAGGGGAGGGTCAAGAGTACTCGGATACCTAGACGTGCATGTATGAAGAAGATGATGAATCTGAAAGAAGCGAAAGAAGTATGTAGGGATCGTGACACTTGGCGATTTGTTCTCTGTGGCTACCCCGTCAGGGATTGTGCGTGAAGATAAATAAAACAAATATAAATATATAAGTTGCGGGTTGCGGGTATATATATATATATATATATATATATATATATATATATATATATATATGTATATATATATATGTATATATATATATATGTATATATATATATATATATATATATATATATATATATATATATATATATATATATATATATTATATATATATATATATACATATATATATATATATATATATATATATATATGTATATATATATATATATATATATACATATATATATATATATTCTTTAAAACATGTTTATTAATTTATGCAATGTAACACGATATTTAGACCATAAATGTACTCTTACTGCTATTGCTGCTATATGCAGCATGATTTAAAGTTTACACAAATACACAAAACGACTTCAATAGCAGTAAGAGTACATTTATGGTCTAAATATCGTGTTACGTTGCATAAATTAATAAACATGTTTTAAAGAATATATTTCATCACTCTATTTAGGTTGCTAAAAGAATACTCTTGATCAACTCATTTTTATCGCTGACATAGGAACTAGTTTTTCTTATATTTAAATTAAGAATTAATATGGAATTAAGGGTAAACAATTTTTGAGTAATTGATATAGCCAGAGAAAATGAATAAGAGATTTACCGATGAATATATCTGAATTAAGAAAAATAAAATATAAATGTTGATAAACAAAGCAAAACGAGAACCTACATAGTTGGTTATTTAATAAAAAATAACAAACAGGAAAGGCATGCCTTCAGATTTTAGTTAACAATTCAAGAAAAGATAGATCATTGATAAACCATTTCAAACTAATTAAATTCATCCAAATTAAAGTCACGATAGCCGAATGGTTGAGTTGTCGGAACTTCGAGTCAAGAGACCCGTGTTTGAGACCCAGGTGGCAGACTCGAACCAATGTCTAGACTAGACCTCTGTCTACCCTTGTATTTGGGAATTGCATGAAGATATTTATTTATTTATTTCAAAGTATTTCTACAAGTCGTAAAGTGATGTAAATGAATACTGAGAGTATTGCGTTTGCAAGTAAATTTTCTTATCTTATTGATGCTCTTGCTCACATGTAAATTATAAATGACAAAAACGTCTGATAAGAGGACTAACGGAAATGTAATGAATGATATTTATTTTTAGACAGTATAAGGACTTCTAATCAAAATATTACGACTAGCAGTTTTTCTTTTCTTATTTTTATGGCTACTCTACTCATTAAAGTAAAACATAACTTTATTGCACGTCAAATATGAAAATACGAAAAGGAACCTAGAACGAGACACAACTACAATGGGTGGCCTTGTCATTAACAGTGATCTCTCTCCAGGCAATCATTGAATGGAAAATAACTAGATTATAATGACAAGACGAATCAAAACAAAAGAGATATTATATACAGAAATATTACAAACACTAATTAAAATTAACCTTATATCTTTTAACGTATTTACTATTCTGGGGGAGTTATAGACAATGAAGTCCTTGCAATAATATTCAACCAAAGCTTATTTGGGAGGAAGGCGAGCGGTGATGGGCTCGCTTAGTGTCCAACAAACGCTTCGTGATAATGGTCAAAATAATAATATACATATTTATTTATTAAGATAAATATTCACATACATTCGTATACTGATACAAATTCATCACAAAAATGTTTGTCCTTAGCGGGATTCCCACCCGCAACCCTTAGCCTCCAAGGCAGGATCACCAGCAATTCAAGCAAATATGATAACAAAATTAAGAGTTATTTCAACGAAATAATTCTAATTTATTAATAATGACGACGTAGTCAGTATTCAGAAAATAGGGATTTAAAAGTTGGAAGGGATTTGACTTGTTGGGTAAGGTAACATAATATACATAAGAGTTATTGTAAGAGACTGTGAAAGTAATGAACATAAAGTTGATTAGATCGTCTTTCTGTTTTTACGGTAAAGCAAAAATTGTAATGTAATGGGTCTAATTTTATTTATTTATATTTTACAGAAAAGGTTTCGCTTTTACTAGGCCCTTATTGAAATTCCACGTATACAACAACATATTTGTTTTACATGTCATATTTACATTGTTGTATAATTTTTATGTGGTACGTTTTAAATCGTTTTATTTTTTTTCGTTTAAACCACCAGCACAGCTACATATGATTCATAATTATTAATTCAATCAGGAATGTCTAGAACAGGTGAATGAAATTGTATACTTGGTTTGCGTTTAGCCGGGATGGACGATGTGATTTAGATGTGGACAGGCGTGTCGCTGCCGGGAACAAAGTCAATGGTGCACTGACTGCGTTAGTCAAAAGGCAAGGCGTAGTGAAAAGTGCACGCCTTGCAATACATAACGCAGTGTCGGTACCGACTTTGTTATATGGCAGCGAAACCTGGGTATGCCAGAAGAAGCATTAAAGCAGGTTGAATGCAATGGAAATGCGATCTCTACGTAAAATGTGCGGCCTTACTATGGCCGAACGAAAGCGAAACGAAGAGATTCACAATATAGGGCGTGCTTCAATGGTTTGGGCATGTTGAGCGAATAAGTGAAGACTGAATGGTGAAGAAAATATATAGCGCGAAAGCTTATATAAAAAGGTCGAGGTAGACCGAGACTAACTTTCTAAGACCATGTGAGCAAATTGCTCGAAGAGGGGAGGGTCAAGAGTACTCGGATACCTCGACGTGCATGTATGAAGATGATGAATCGGAAAGAAGCGAAAGAGGTATGTAGGGATCGTGACACTTGGCGATCTGTTCTCTCTGGCTACCCCGTATGGGATTGTGCGTGAAAATAAGTAATCGGTGCTATAATGCATAGAGAAAACATATTCTGATATGTAATTTGCAACAATAATTGTATATCAACTTATTTAATTGTATCCAAACCAAAGAAATTCAGAAATACGAAAGACAGCAAAACAAACAAAATATGAACAAAAACAATTACACAGTGAATAATAATTAACCACATATTCGAAAAAAGGTACTACACTAAAATAATTTTAATAATGTATGTAATAAAATATGTTAAACAAAAAAAGCAACAAAATATGAACCAAAAACAATTATACTTACACAGTGAATAATAATTAACCACATATACGACATATTCAAAATAAGGTACTACACTAAAATAATTTTAATATCGTATGTAATAAAATATATTAAAATTTAGTATCACCTCCTTCGGATATACAGATCTACTGTAATGTTTTAGATAAGTTAAATTACACTTAGTTTATTCCTTTCTTTACTGTAATCAAGGCCAAAACAAGAACTAAGAAATTGAATAAGAGATGGATGCGAATGTTAGTGTTGTGACAATTATAAAACTGTATCGATATTTGCTATTCATGAGATTTAGTAAAAGCCAAAACTGTTTTAATGCTTTCAATCGTTTTATATAATTCAGTGTTGTTTTTTAAAATCCTTTAATTTTCTTCCGACTTAACGTATGTCAGAGAAATACAACTCATTAGAGTGCAAGAGTATTAAAATGACTGCAACTGTGTAAAAAGTTTCTAAGTTTAAACTAAACTTCCTCTCTTTTCAAAGTGCGTTAACAGTATTGAGTTGGGCCAGCCTTAATTGGAGCACTGATGATAATAATTATTAGGGTTGGATTCTGTAAGTGAAACAAAGTGGGCTATTACATAATTAGTATGACTAATCAATCCGGGTGAAATAATCCATTACTCTGAATTACTTAATTACCAGATTAAACCAAAATACTTAAATTTCAGTAGCATAAAATTTGTAGTCAAGATAGCCGAGTGGCTAGGTGATACCCCGAATACCGGAGTCAATAGACCCGAGTTCGATCTCCAGGTGGCAGGCTCGTACCAAAAGTTTTTTATAAAATATAAAAAACTAAAGCATAGTTTATATCGTTGGCATTGACATTAAAACAGAGACGGGCTCACCACTTGTCACGTTGTCCCAAAAAATGTTTTCGGTGGAAGCTCGGAATGGGTCGAAATGACTAAACTGTCTAGACCTCTGTTTACCCCTGTATTGCGAATGGCGTGAAGATATTTAAAAAAAACAAACGGTACATTTTATAAACTGCTCCACACAATTTGATATATCTGTTAAATTTCTGAATTATTCTTCCATATTGAATTTAATTATCCATAATTTTTAATGAATTATTATTCCACCTAGTGCTGCATATTTTTCTCAATTGTTTTGTTCACAAGGTTTCTAACAAGTATGGACACTAAAAAAATCTATCCATAAGTTTAGTTGTGTAACAGGAATACATATTTTGTTTACGATAAGAGAGAAAAAACGTGTCATAGGGTAACATAATACGGAGTAATATATCACAGAGGCTTTATGACCCTTGAGGATTGCTGGCTGCCTTATCCATAATGTTACTATGAAATTAAAATATTTTGTGTTAAAAACCATTTGGCGTTAGAAATTAGTAAGTGCGTTACTGAGAAGTATAAATTATATTTCAGCAACCATCGTGGGTTTTCAGGACAAACTTTCATTGGAGTAGAAAATTATAAAAAGATAATCGTAATACGTTTTCTGGTATTAACTGGCTACAGTTGTAATTTTTATTATAAATGCTTTGTCTCTTACAGCTAAAGGCTACATTACATCTATCTGGCTACCGAGAGACGGAAGGTTAAACATCTAGAAAAATGGGACACAACCGATTACGAGAGTCTTGTGTTTGTGTGTCTAGTGAGTGAAATTTGCAGTCGTTATGTATAGATTTTATTAAAATAAAGTTTGAATTTAAAAGTAAATTGTCGACAAAGAAACATTACTATGTTAACATAAGATAAGGGTTATTGTTTGTATGCGACGCAGGCTTTACTGGCTTTACAGCAAGATCGTTTATGTGATCTTTTACGTACCTACCTTGCACAACATTTTTTATGTATGACCTAATACAATAATTACTTTTTTATATCACGTATTTCCCAATACTGGGCAATATTTACAATATTTATTTAATACAATATTTCAATTATTAAGTATAATCGACCTAATTTTTAGCCAAGAATATATAATAAACTAGCTTTAATTTGATGTCTCTAATGAAAAGTTCACGTTCAGTTCAAAGTTATAATAATTATAATTAAAAGTAAATTATTTCTCAAACAATCAAAAACAGCTGATGCTAATACAGTAGCTACTTAATTGAATAAGGAGCTGACCGTCATACATCTCCTTTAATTAGGATTTGGGTAGCGGCGTATCAGTAATTCACTGCAGAACATTCTCGAAAGATTGACACGTAAACGGGCCTGTGTTACATGCACCGATCGACTTCCCGCAAAATAGGGGGTGGGGCGGTCGGTTATACCGGTTTTCTTCTAAAGTCCATTCATGCTTTTCAGGAGTTGAAATGTTAGGTTGCTTTTGATTTGCAATGTTACGTATGAAAGCAATGTAATTAGTTCGGAAGAATTGTTGAAATAATTCAGATTTGCATGCATGGTGGTAAACTGCTGGCAAACAAAATTTTTTAATTATGTGGATTGAATTCATATTAGATACGCTGAGTCATCAACGTCGAGTATGCCAGGAACACCACAAATTTCGCAGATAAAGTTTTGTTACTGTGCTGTACTTTATTTTCTTATGTATGCTCATCGGTAAACGACTCTGGATCTCCCAATCGCAAAGCTTGCTGATATTTATGTTTCTCCATTAATATACTAAATGTTCTTTACCTTTCTTAAAAAAAGCGGCATTTAAGGGGGCGATAAAGACCTTTCTTAAGAAAGGCAAACTTCTACACGAAGATGCTCCTATGTGCTCATAAACTGATTCTCTCTGCTGAATAATTTTTGTGTTCTAAACATGATGTTTGGTCACTACAATTTGTCTGATTAATGAAATGTAACTTTGTTATAGTTAACATATTTAAAAATCTGACACATAAAAATTAGTAATGTTCATTTATTTTTTGTGGAGCTTTACGATTTGCGTCTGACAAAAGTTTTGGTCCATAGAAAGCGTCTGATACTTATGATACAATTTTAGAATAATATTCTACAAAACAAAATAAATAGACAGAAATCTCGTCTATTAAGTCTTTTCGACCTATCTTCCACCGACAGTATTTTTGGGACAACGTGACAGGTTGTGAGCCTGTCGCCATATTTATGCCCAAGCCATCGATATGAATCCTGCCACCTGGGGATCGAACTTGGGCCTCTTGACTCGAATTCAGATCACCCAACCACTCCGCTATCGTGACTTTTAAATTCTACAAAACCTGTAAACATTAGCTATATAAATTTAAGTTAACTCAAGTAACCAGGTGTCGCAAGGCGTGCTCCACATCTACGCAGGTATTCAAAGAACATAAGACGTTACTGAGAACCAAAGGTTTCGTCTATGTGAAAACAAGTTATGTCTGATCGCTTGAGGATTAGACGCTTACTCTATTATGAATACATGTACAAGTACATAATTGTTTTCCCAACAAACAAATGTTACTCGCCGGGAGTGAATGCTTTATGTTAAATTAAGATCTCTATAGTGTCTGGGGCGACCGCGTCACTAAATAATAGGAGCTGTACCTCACCGTGTGGTAACGGTGTCAGAATATTGCTACTCCCTTTCATCCCGTGGGTTTCATGAGCGGTGACTAAGGGAAACAGCCTCGAATATCGTTATAGCAACCGATCGATGGCGGGATAACCAGCTCTAAAAATATCAGACCAAAATAATCAGACCGAAGATGGGCAGCAGCGTCTGAGGTGCGAGTGGTCTGCTACTGCGATCGCTAATCCGTTTGCCAAGCGTGGCGATTATGGCAAATCCTCTCTATGGGAGAGGCCTATGTCCTGCAGTGGACTTTAACAGGTCAGTACCTCTCAAATCTCCGTCATTTAAGTCTGTTTTTTTATTATACTGAAACGATTTTTGTTATTGAAATTATGGCTGGTGTTAAAGAAATCTAAAGGTTTTTGAATATTAAAACCCTTGTTTTCATTGCCTGAGTCAGCCGCCAATTTCTTGACTCTTAGCCATGTGGAGTGTACGATAAGCAAAAGTAATAACAAAAAAAATTGAATTGAGTGCCATTATGCAGTCAGAAGTACTGCTAATTTTGATTTTAATTTTGGTTGTTCATCTTTTTCAGAAGAACTTATAAGAAGTACTCTTCAGGAAAATTATTCTTTCAATAAGCTTATTCGCAGTTAGTGAAATACAGACGAAATACTGGATTAACGACTATCTAGCAAATATTAACGAAAGATTATCTCAATTATTCCTTAATGATGTAATCCATTTTATCACTCTGTATAGTATAAAAGACACATCTTTGCGAATATTTATTGAGAAAGTTGCGAATAATTTGAAAAAATGTGCAACAAAGTTGGAATTGCCATAGTAATTGTAAGTCAAAAGATTAATAATTAATATCCAAATAATAAATATTAGTATTTTTTACTTCACTTGTGCCTAATAATTGTTAACTACACATTATTTTTCCTATACTGGTGTAGACAAAGGCCTTGACATTAAAGTTTCAAATCACTTTTCACCGAAACTTATCTAGGAAAACATGAAAGGTATAAAAGACAACTTTTATGTATAGATATATATCTCTAGAACTATAAGACCTCTCATCCGGTCCTCTCAGGTCATCTTTAGGTCATCAGGTCTTAGAGTTATAAGTGTCTAGACTAAAAATTTTGTCGGAATGTTTTTTTTCCGTGTAGAGGTCAGCTGGCAATGGTTTGTTGGAAACGGGTTCATAAAAAGTTAATCTTGTAGAACTCTGTCTACTCCAGTATTGGGAAAGTGTACGAATATATATATATATATATATATATATATATATATATATATATATATATATATATATATATATATATATATATATATATATATATATATATATATATATATATATATATATATATATATATATATATATATATATATATATATATATATATATATATATTAAATCATGGAATGGATGGCTGACATTATGAAGTGATAGCTAAAATATATGATGCAATTTAAATATATGACAGGTGTAGTTACAGCTAGATACTAAAAATATTTTTAACAAAAGCGAATATTTTTAACAAATATGTTGTTGGTCTATTTTTCCAAAGACAAGTAATTGGTTTTATAAATAAATAACTCATGGGTTTTGTGCGGTTTAAATACCGTATTTAAAGAACGGAATAGACGGAGTTGTATGTGATGACTTGCAATGAATGCAATAACAACTTAATTGTTATTTTTTAAAATTTATTTATATTATTTATTTTAATCTATGATATGGTATGCTTAGTTATTTATGCTATTTCCATTATCAATAATATATACACTATCTTTTAAGGTGCTGTCTATCGCGTGGCAAGCACACGGCGCTGTGAACTGCACAGCCGCAGGCCGTTTCGCAGACCCAGCCGACACAACCTGCCAGAACTATACCTTATGTGTGTATGTGAGCTCTACGGCAACTTTTCTCGCATACAACTACGTATGCCCTACTACATCACTCTTCGATCCAGCTTTAGGGAGATGCACAGCTGCAACAAACTTCGTGTGTAATGCCACCGCTAATACGGACATCACAACTCCTACTCCACAGTCAGTATGCACTACTGATGGTTTTGTCGCTGATCCAAGTTCAACAAACTGTACTAGTTACATCCAGTGTGTACAAATTAACGGAACGTTCACAGAAACGACGATCACGTGTCCCGACAACACTTTCTACAATCCGAATAGCACGCTGTGTGAGGCAAACTACAATTGTACCGTCGCTATCCCACAATTTAGCTGTTCAGCAGCAGGTAGATTTGCGAACGCCGCTGATGTCACTTGCCAGACATATTTTATGTGTGTTTTAGCCACTAACGGCACATTTGCGCAATATCAGTACACATGTCCTGCCACGTCAGTGTTTAGCCCAGCTGCTAGAGTATGTACTACATCTTATACTTGTCCTAATTCTGGATGAAAACTTTGTGCTTTTGGTTGATATTGGAGATTTTGGTTGATATTGTTTTATTTACACATAGATGTTTAATGTATCTATTTTGTTAATTGTAAAAAAAATTCAATAAAAGAAGAAGGATAATACTTTTGTTTCTATTTATTTATCAAACGAAATGAACCGGTGACAATGGCAACCTTCTTTAAATATCAATTTATTAATTATTCAATCATGCAGTCGGTTCAGTCTTTTTAATACTCCACATTGTGTTTGAATATGGATTAAAAGCTCACGTAATAAGTAATGTTCCATGACAGTTTGATGCTGAGCAATGTAGAAGTCATTGATAAAAACATTATTTACTCTCTAGAGGTCCTGTGAAAAACCCAATACAGAAGAAAAACATCTTTTGTAAGAAACATTTGCCGTAATCACCATGCTTGCCAATCAGATTGATAATTGCTGTATCAAACATAACATTTTGAGGCTGCAGCCCGGCATCACTGCTCAATTTTGGTTTGACACTTTGCGAGATGGTTACCCCACCAGGTATTTTGCCTACAGCCCCCCGAACGGGTTCCGGCTTTATCTTGGCTTAGACACCCGGACACCCACGGTAAACCAAAAGGAACCCACATGGCTGGCATGACTGCGGGGAATAGTCGGCCTAAGGTGGCCGCTCCAAATGGACTTTGTCAACCCACTTCGGATGCATGTTGGTGGGCTTTGGAGAGAATGTTTGCGTCGTTACCTTCGCACCTCTCTCCTTACCCTCCACAGCCGAGTCGCGGTGGTAGAGGATTTTTGGTATTTAGTTTCGCCATGCAGGTTTCGGCATTAGGTTCAAAAAGAAACGTAAACATTCAAAACAGTCTGTGCAATTTTATTATATTTTTTCAATATATAACAAGAAACTAAATTATGTTTATATTTATTGTACTTACTAAAATCTGCCTTCAATAATCGTACTCACCTATTCGTGGCATGGTGCGAAGAAGGTTGGCTTCATTTCCGCATTGAATTAAAAAAAATTAAATATCTTCAAGCAATTCCCAATACAGGGGTAGACAGAGGTCTAGTCCGAAGATATTTCGGGACAACGTGACACGTGGTGAGCCCATTGCCGTTTTTATGTCTATTGTACATTGGTTTTGAAAAAGCCCATTGGTACTAGCCTGCCACCTGGGGCGATCCCCAGGAACTCGGGTCTCTCGACATAAAATTCCGACCACCCTTCCTCGACTCTCGACCTCCACCCGACTCGGCTATCGTTACTTTCCAAATATTTATAAATGAATATAACTGATAGTCTAGACAATTAAGTCCCTTCGACCACCTTCCACCGAAGATATTTTCGGGACAACGTGACAGGTGGTGAGGCTGTCGCCGTTTTTATGTCCAAGCCAACGATATAATTCGTACATAAGTTTTTTTTTGAAAAACCCATTGGTACGAGCGTGCCTCCTGGGAATCGAACTCGGGTCTCTCGACTCGATTCCAACCACTCAGCTATCGTGACTTATTCGCAATGAATGGTTTGACTTAACCTTTAAGCGAGAAAAGAACCAGCACTCGTTACCGGCGGCTCTAACCAGTTGCGGATACAATTCCTTTAGAAACTGAGGATGATGAGACTTATGGACGTGTAATCTCTCTGGCAAATATAAAGTTTCCTTCAAAGACATATATATATCGTATCCTTTACCCACGATGTAAAAGACCTAAAATATAACGACGCAACTTGTGTCCCACATAATAGCTTTGCCCCTTTTTCAACGGTCAAAGGTCAAACCAACAGGACTATCTTGCCGTCTTTCCTAAATATTCAATCAGGGTTTCAAACCGAGGGAATATGACAAAGACATTCGGGTGACGTCATTTAAAGAGTTGTAACGTTGTAGCAACGAACATACATTTTTTTTTCAAGAATTTACAAATTTTATTTAATAAAGGGGTCTATACTGTTAAAAAAAAAGGTGCTCCATGGATAGAATATAAAACCCATAGTAGTTAATTTAATATCTGGGGAAACATCTTTAAGATTATGAGGCGTCATTTCGTCAATGGCGTTTGACAGTTGCCTCTAAATTATGTTTTATGGAATTTGTAGAGGCCGCTTCTTTGGATCATTTAGAAGAAAGAGGGAATTTCTGCCAGGAAAAATTTACATGCACATGCACTGGGCGATGGATTTAAAGTTTTCTTACGATGGTTTAACTTTAAAGTGGAATTTAAAGTTACAAATGATCTTATTCTGCTAAATTCATTTGAGCTATCTAAGGGAATGCTACATGGCTACACTGGTTTTCTTGGACATTGATATTATAAATATCGGATTTTAAAATTTAACATTAAATGGCTATATAAACAAACATTTTGAGCGTTTATATAGACTGCGAGGACAGGGCCAAATCATTAACGCTCTTTAAACAGGAAAATGGACTTCAACTGTAAACGATTAAATAAACATCATAAATATAGCACGCATAAACTTTAATACTCGTATTACCTTTACAACATCAATACTGATAAGACTACAAAAGTTAAAACAACATCTGTCCTATACGCACTTATGATCATCTCTATAAATACCATGAAAAAAAATTATAACGTCATTAAGACACCATGGCGCACAACTACACTATTGATATCTTTACCAGTTTTGGAATTTTTTTGGTAAGCGGGACACGGTGGCATTATTTGTAGTTTTCTTTTGTTTGTATTCAATACGACGAGTTTTTTGATAATTATTAGTATTTTAATAGCGTTATCGTATCGTATGTTCATAAAGTCAATTCCCATTGGTAAGGGTTATAAAAATTAGTAATTTATTGTGCAATTTTATTGGTTTTTTGAAACATATAAGTTACTTTTTTTAAATCGCAGGATTCGAAAGTCGTTAAATTCTTTATCTTTCAAACTTAATTATAAAAAAACAGTAGGGATTGTAATCTTAATAACGATAACATATTACGCCAGTTTAAATCTAATCCAATTAAAGTTATAATTTAACTTTATGATAATATTGAATGTTTTAATTTTAATGCTAACTGTAAAATTTCAGCTTGTGTGTATACATTGGAAAGTCCAAGCTCAAGTTAATTGTGCAGCGTCAGGAGCGGGGCGGTTTCCAGTACCCGGAGACACAACATGCAAGAATTATACTCTTTGCGTTTTTGCTGCGAACACTAATAGTTTCCTGTCATATAACTACATTTGTCCTACAACATCTTTGTTTAACCCGAATTTGCAAAGGTGTTCAACAAATTACACTTGTGGTACCAACTTTGCAACAAACACTTGCAGTTCTGCAGGAAGATTTCCAAACACCAACGACAACACTTGCCGGACATATGTGATGTGCGTTTTAGCTACGAATGGCACTATTGCAGTGTATAATTATACATGCCCAACATCATCTTTGTTTAGTCCTACATTAAGGCGATGTACAACGAACTACACGTGCGGGGCCTTGGGATAAAAAATATATTCTAATAAAAAATTAGGAATGAAATAATTAAACTTAAAACTTAAATTAAGAAAGAGGCTCTAATTTAAACACTTTTAAAGTTTATATTAAGTATATATTATTTATGTATGGCAGCTTTGAAAGATCTTATTACTAAACTGGGTAAGGACGAGCTTCGATGGTTTGTGCACGTAGAAAATTTTCTGCTCGAAAAATAACAATTAAAGGAGTCGCGGTATGCCGAGGGTAACTTTCGAATACCATATGAGCAAATTTCTCGAAGAGGGGAGGCTAAAGAGTACTTGGATACCTAGACGTCCGTTTATGAAGAATTAGATAAATTTGAATTAAGCAAAAAATGTGTGCGACTGTCGTGACACTTGGTGGTCTGTTAACTCTGGTTACTGATGTACTGAAGATGTAATAATAATAAAGAATATATATTAAATAGTGTTTAATGCCTTCGTAACGATTCAGTACTAAACTACATGTACATTTCTATTGCAGAAACAGAATTCCATAAAGTGTCTTAAGATCATAGATTGACATCACACACGTAATTTTAGGTATATGTATATCATCCTCCTCCTCCTCTAGCCTGTTAAACGCCATTGCAGGACATAAGTCTTTCCCATAAAGAGTATTTGCCATGATCGCAACTCTTGGCAAGTTGACTGGCGATCGCAGTACCAAACCACTCGCACCTGAGACGCTGCTGCCCATCTTCGGTCTGATTATTTTGGTCTGATATTTTTAGAGATGGTTATCCCGCCATCTATCGGTTGCCGTAACGATATTCAAGGCTATTTCCCTCAGTCGCTTCTCACGACACCCACGGGAAGAAAGGGAGTTGCAATATTATTACGCCGTTACTGCACAGTTATGTGGCAACGGCGTACCATATTTATTTCATGTGGGTTTTTATTAAGTTGATAATTAGAGAGGTGGTAGCTTAGACGACAATGTACTACAGTATTAGAAAAAAAATGTAAGAAAGTTTAGGCTCCCGTTGCATGGGGATGGTAGTGAAAAAATAAGTTTCCTTGATAATAAGACATTATGTTAAAGAAATGCTGTAATAAATCTGGACGCAAAAACTCAGCGTAATTCGCACAAACCCAAGCAGAGCAACGGACCAGAATTTCGTTTGTGAAGTGTGAACACTGGCTACTTTACTACAGTTGACACTTCTTCAATCTGTTCAAGTTGTTACTGCTTTGAAGACTCATGCTGTTGAGAATATGAATTGATAGCGGAATAATTTTGTAAAATATTTATTGTAATTATTGTTTTATTTTTTTCTTAACAAAAATTATACCAGCTACTTGTAGTCCTACCTAGAAAGTCACCTAAAAATAGCACACGACGGGATTGTCCCTCTTAAAATCTTCGATAAAAGGACCACGATATCACATATACATATTTCATACGGCAGAATCTCTATCAGGATATTATATTAAAATATTTATTGCGAATACAATGCGATAACAAGCTGTTTTCTTCTCTTCTTTATAATACTTATTTAGACAAGTATGGTATTGTTTATGTAGTGTTGATTACATTTACATATTTTATATGTACACAAAATCTTCATTTAATGTTACTTAGGATAGTAATAAAAGAAATCCTTCTTTTATATTTATATTTGTAAGTGTTCATTGAAGTAATAAAAAAAAAAGAGATATAAAGATATTATGTTTTTTTTTGTTCATTAAGATACTTATTTTGTATGATACATATCAGGATACATATCAGATCATTTAATTTTTTCCCAAGTAATTTTAGAGACAGTGAGAGTTACCTTAGGCCTCCAGTAAAGGACGGCATTTTAGATCCATCATTCGTTACTAGAAATTTGCACTAGTGTCCACAATATAGTGAAGACCTGTATAATCTTGCGGAGAGTCGTTGGTTGAAAGCACAGGTTCGTTCTATATTAAAATCTTTCGGATGAGGTCTGCGTTCGTTAGAAGACTTTAAATAGGCTATTATCACGATGATTATAAGATTTAGTTTATGTCATGAGATTTAGGTTATGTCATGAGTTTAGGTTATGTCACGAGAATATTCCAACCCGTTTCTTTCCATTGGTGTTATAAGAGATGAATGAGGGAAGAGCCTTGAAAGTGGAACTGGATATAGACTAATGACTGCATTTTAAGCTTGTAGAAAATAGGAACCGTACATTTTTCAGGAATTAAAAACAGTCTATGTGCTTTTCCTGGTTATAACATTAGGATGCACTAATATTGTGCCAAATTTTTTCTAGTTCCGTTCACCGGTACTGGCGTGATAGAGTAAAAAAAGCATTCGCATTTCACATCAACCTCCGTGGGCGAATGGCGTACATGCCGGTTTTTAAGTTGTCACTATCTCTGAGGTCACAGGTTCGATTCCCAATCGGGTCAGTGTAGAAAAACCTCATTTTTAACATTTTGTCGGGTATGGGTGTTTCCGATTATATAACATAAGTGCTTTAGCTGCTTACTTTGAGATCAGAGCAATTTATGTGATGTTTGTCCCTATGTTTTTACAATAGTATATACATACAGTTTCCTTGGGGTTATCCATTAGAGTATGTGGCTACTAAGAGTTAAGCTGGGAAATATCATTGATTACCGAAAGATTTTATAACCACCTCAAAACAAACCATATCAATATTTAACAGACGAGCAGCTGCGTCTAAGTTGCGAGACGTCTGGGACTGCAATCGCCAATCCGCTTGTCAAGCGTGGGCCTTTGATAGGCTGTTTATGAATGTAAACGTAGCCGGAGAGAACAGATCGCCTTGTGTCACGATCCTGAGGTTCCTGTTTCGCCTCTTTCAAATTCATACTCATGAAACAAAGAAAAGAATAATCGCTCCCAGGAGTAAGGCTCGTATAAGCTTTTCTCGGAGTTAACGTACGTATAATTTATATAGTTAGCTGTAACACCGCCAACAGGCACACTACCTGTTACATTGTTCTCCTTGTGAAATGTATCGCTGGCTTGTAAAGCGCCTTACTTTTTACCACATGAGCTTCGGTTACGATTTCGAGTAGTCAATGGTATGTTTATTAGAAAAAACTCAGCGATAAATATTATTAGTCTTATGTTATATTGTTTAACCTTCGGGTCTAAGTCTTCCATATTACTAGAAATCTTTTTTGTTGAATTAATTGTTTTTGAGGTCATAATATATAAATAAATAAATATCTTCACGCACTTCCCAATACAGAGGTAGACAGAGGTCTAGTTTAGACAATTATGTCTCTTTGACCCACCTTCCAGTGAAGATATTTTCGGGACAACGTGAAAGGTGGTGATCCCGTCGCCGTCTTCATGTCCAAGCCAACGATATTTTTGTTTTTGAGGTCATCTATTATATGAGATTATATTATATGTCACGGATTATTTATCATATATATGGATTTTGAAAAACCTATCTTTTTTTAAGGAACGACAAAACAATGTTTTCTCATCATTCAGTCGTACCTGGGGTTCGTCACATCTTCAGAATATGATTTTTATTTGTTTGTTATTAAAAGAGCCTCAAGTATCTCGGTCATTGTACGTAATACAGAAGCGTAAGATAGCCTGCTTTACGGTTTTGCGAGGATTATAACAGCAATAATCAAATAACTGTCTACAGACAAATTTCTTAATTGAATGACATTTTATTTGTTGGTGATTTTAGGAATACATAGAACTGTACTCGTATGTCGCAAAAAAATTATATGTACTTTGAATGATCTCATTCGCAGTAAATTTATTACAACAGTGGAAATAATGGATGGCGATAATCTAGCAAATATGAACGTAAGATTATCTCAATTATTTCATAATTATGTAATCCGGCTTATCATACTGTGTGGTATAAAAAGACAGGTCTTAGCAAATTTATTGAGAATGTTGCAAATAAGACGAAATGTACAATAGACTGGGTCTTGTGATCTTTATAGTAAGTATTCACAAACTCGATATGCTTAATATTTTTTCGTTTCCTTTTTGGGCTACCGAAGTACATTTAACCAAAAGTCTGCATTACCACTGCATTCACTGTCATATAACAAAGTCAACGAAGAACCACCACTAAGTTGTGTATAGTACAACGTGTGCACTTTTTATTACAGCCTAACTTTTGACTAAAGAAGATAGGACATCAGTGGACGCCATATAAGATCACATAATTGTTTAATTATTTATGTTATTCATGTCTATACGATTGCGATAGCTCTGTATAATGTGTTGTATTTGTATGTGCATTTTATTTTAAATAATGATATGATTGAAATAATAATGTACATTTTTGTAGGTGCTGTCAGTCGCGTGGCAAGTTCACGGCGCGGTCAACTGCACAACCGCGGGCCGCTTCCCTGACCAAGCCGACACGACTTGCCAGAACTATACTTTATGTTTATACGAAAGCTCAACAGCTACTTTCGTCGCATACGATTATTTATGCCCCACAACTACACTTTTCGATCCAGCTACAGGAAGATGCACAGCTGACGGTAACTTTGTCTGTAATGTCACCGCAAATACCGACAGTACTGCTCCTGATTCCGTATGCACTGCTGATGGTTTTATCGCCGATCCGAGTTCTACGAACTGCACCAGTTATATCGAATGTATTCAAATCAATGGAACGTTTATAGAAACAACTTACACTTGTCCTGAAAACACATTCTACAATCCTAATAATACTTTATGTGAGACTGATTACAATTGTACCACTATCGCTCCATTTAGTTGTTCTGCTGCTGGTAGATTCCCGAACGACTCCGATGCCACTTGCCAGACATATTATATGTGTGTTTTAGCTAATAACGGCACGTTTGCACAGTATCAATACACTTGCCCTTCTACTTCGGTCTTCAGCCCTGCGTCTAGAGTGTGTACGACTTCTTATACTTGTCCGAATTCAGGATGAACCTTTTTTAACGATTCACATATTTGATCAAGAGTAGTGCATTTTTAAAATAGTAAATTAAATATTTATAACTTTGTGTTTATTGTTTTTCTGGCGAAGTGTGTACATGTCAACTATTGACGTAAGCTCAAGTTTTCTTTCTCATAATAGACTAACTTTTTTTTATTATGAGAAATATACAGACTGAAAGCCACCATAAACATAGTCTCAATTTACTTATTAAAATTTTGGGTAAGTTTCTTTCAAAAAGTGTGGTGGTAAAAGCCTAAATCATCCACTACTCTTTTCTTTCTATGGATGTTGTGTCGTAAGAGGCGACTAAGGCCCTTACCCTGAAAATGATAGTGGCTACCGACTGAGATACCTTCGACATAGACGATATTAAATAATATCGGTACAAATTCAAACCGTCGAGTGACGGGTAACAGTGTGTAACGTATGAGGCTTCAGATTCTGCCACCCTCAAATTGTAAAGCAAGCGCGGCGATATGTGCCTGTCTAGTGTACCTAAAGATAATTACTATTTTTGAAGAAGGTTATAGATGCTTTGTCAGCCTCGAGCTCAAAGACTGAATGCTAAGCGGCGTGTGATTACATCGTTTTCGAATCGGCACACAACAGTGGGTGGCTGAACGCATCAGGAGCATCCTACGGAGGAATATCGAACCAAGAAGTTTTATTGAACCTTAAGTATAATTTGTAAAAAGTCTATAGTCAAGTGGTTGAGAGATCGGAATTCGAGTCAAGAGACCAGAGTTCGATCCGCAAATGGCAGGCTAGTACCAATGAGTTTTTTTAACTTACTTCTTCTTCTTCTTCCCCCAAAGCTTCTAAACATTAGACGGTTTTGCCACAGTTGCCATGCTTGGCGAGCGTGTTGGTAACCACAGTTTTTTTTTGTTTTTTAAGATGTTATGCTGGAAGATGGTGCTGCTCATCTCCTGATACATATAAGTCCCTCTGCCGACTTTTACGACACCGACGGTATGAGATGGGATGGCAGATTCTCTTATGCTGCTACTATACGGAATATAAGTAAAGTAGTAAGACTTATTGACCATTAGTTGTCTTTTACGACTCCCATGGTCTGACAGGATTGGCGTTATTCTTAATTCCGACAGTCACACGGAGTTTTATAAACTTATTTACCATTTATATCGTTGGCTAAAATACGACGACGGACTCACCACATGTCACGTTGTCCCATAAAATGTCTTCGGTGGAAGGTGGGTCGAAAGGAATTAATTGTCTAGACACCTGTCTACCCTATTATATAATTTTCTATATTTTTTTTAAGTATAATTTGTATTATTGGCATGTATATAAAGTCAGTGTAAGGCCGGTCCCGTTGTCCCCGATAAGTTTCAGAAAAACAACACTAGACCTCCGACCACATTGCATACATAACTTAAAATTTGAAATAATTGATTGTTATCCAGCAACTTTACGTTTATATTTTGTGTGCAACCTTACCATTTAAAACTATATTTAACTTTAAATTTATTAAACATGTGGTTCTAGGAAGATACACGCGATATCTAAAAATTTTATTAATAATTACGTTTTCTTTTAAATGTACTTCCTTTAGCGATTTCATTACTACCCATGTTATTATTATATTGGAGTTCTAAAATCAATATTGATGCAAGTTTCCTTGCTAATTGTAGATTTCCGTCGGATTGAGTGCCTAAATCTTTGGAATTTGTATCTGAGTCGATCAAATTCGTAAAAGTTGGAGATATATCTGGTGATAAGCTAATCACTATAGGCGTTTTCTTTAACGTGGCATAGTACTTTTTAAAATAGTTCTCACGAGCTTTCTTGATCACGATCTCGGGTACTTTTTGTTTTTGTTTGAATATCTTTTCGCCGACTGCAACTGTGGTAGTTGTTCCATCGTAATCATGCCCCAATGTAAATAACCTTTTGTTTTCGTCCATGGCCACAACTTTGGCATTAGAATTTAAAACATATCCTTGAGAGTTTTCATAATCATAATCAGGAAACCGCGTGACCAAATAAGAAGTATCATTAATACGACGGACTTCGTAAGTCTTTACACTGATCGCTTGAGGAACAAACCTTGTAACAATATATTGAATGAAGAAAGTATATCTGTTTAACAAATTCATTAATTTTTTACTTGTTCTGTTTCTATTGTCTTAAGTAAAACGTTTAGGTTATATTATTTTTCATAGATAATATATTCTTTTTGTCATAAAACATCAAAGAATATGCAATCGTTGCGTGTCGATTAAGGCAAATCCACACACAAGGAAAGCCTTTGTCCAGCACCGTGAATTATGTATGTACATATCTAATTTTATGAAACAAAGTTAAACGTTAAAAGTCAGAATGTTATAAACACATAAGCTGTTGAACGATATGAAAAAAAGTGATACGTGAGAATTGTTTAAGTATATATTTAACTAAATTTTTCTATAAATTTGCAAATATACAATTATTGTTATATGATATATTTACATAACGGCTGATATATTTACATAACGATGAGACAAAACGCTGTGCTTCCCAAGTCTGACTCTGTCTTTGTAGCTAAGGTTTAAGCTTTGAAATCTCGCTAGGGATAGGGATGGATATGAATTTAAACTCTAGAAATAAAAGTTTCATTGTATGTATATTTTATATTGCCTGTAAAGGTAAACGTGCATATTATGTATCCTATAGTTCTATGGATACAAAAACATGGTATCTTTTTAGATATAACGATTTTAAGTCTCTGGTTATATCTCATACACTAAATGTGCATGAAATAGAAACATAAACTTAATATATTTTACTGATGTAAAAACACGAACTAATCGTTATATGTCTGTGTTGTGTTAGATGGCATTTTATAGTAAAAAGTGAATGAAGCAATACAATGGACGTTGAGAGTTACTCTCATGGCACGGAATCAAGGTCAAATTTGTCAGGTGAATCAGCGAATTATAATCAGCGTATGTAAAGTAAACAAAAAAAATTTACGCTACTACTTCGAGTTACAGTATATTTTCCTTTGCTGTCAACATTAGTCGTTAAAAATCTTGGAGAGCCTGAGACAGTTCTCAATGATGTTATTGTTTTCAATACCACTGAAAAGACTTACCGAACGACTTACCACTTCTTAATTACTTCTTCCGTAAACGACTAAAGGAAACTATGGAATAGAGCTTGGAAATTTTTTAGCACATAATATTTGAAATATTTTTTAGTGATCGCAATAATGTGAGTTATGCTATTATTATTGATTTAAAGCATATAAGTTATGCAGACTTTTTTAATTATATAAATTTTTTAAATTAAAAAAATCTTGTAATTTTTTTCTCTTTAATTAACATCTTAACTGAATATTATTGTAATATCAAATAATAAATACAAATTTATAAACACGGCACCGACTTCAAGCACATCAATAAGTAGGGCTATTAGATTATTTCATTCAAATTAGTGAACACTAACATGCATACATACATACGAATAACATCATACACACTGTTCTGTTCCTAAACAGTAAGTAACAAGATTAGGTAAGAAAGTTATATTTATTATGCAATTTTATTGATTTTTTAAGCATACTTATGCTGAACTTTTTATGTTATTAAATTAAAATTTGAACTGAAACCGCCCGTGTCAGTTCAAATTTTAACTTTTGTTCTCTTTAATTTAATAACAAGAAAGTTATATTCTTTGAATTTATTGTGTTCTTTTTGGAGGCGGTTCGAGTTAAAACAACGATATTAAATATATACAAATTTATGAAACATTAAATTGTTCTGTGTTCTTGAATTAAGTATACATGTCATCAATTAACATCAGTATGTAACTATCAATAAGTTCACGTTGAGTTTAATGTGAATAAAAAGTTAATGTTAGCACAACTCCATGGATGTCAGAATTCCAAAGTAAATATAGCCATTCTTAAGATGCTTTCACTTGTGTCTGAGTAATTCGATTGATTTAAGATATGCCTAAAGTTTGGGATTTATGCAACAGTATGTTATACTGGTTATACATTTATGGTGGCAATGGCAAAAACTTTTTATATAAAATGTTTTTATGTTAAAATTGTACTGTATTTACGTGTAGTCTTTCTTTTAGTAATAGAGACAGTTAGAAATTTGATAACTTTGAAATCCCTTTGATAAATTGCAAAAAACCAAGTCAATATGAATGCAAAACTCAGTCAAAAATTTCATTTAAGAAGAAGAAAAAAGTTTAAGTAATAAAATAGTACAAACAGTAGCTCGATAATAGAAAGTACATAAACGTACTTAAAGTTATAGTACCTAAATTAATTGTTATTCTTTTTTCTTTGCATCGCAATGTCACTCTACAGCGTGCTGGGGGTAAAACGTGACCGGTGTTAAAGATCAATCCATAGAAAGAACCATTGTTTGTATACCGCAAACAAAAAATTTCGAATAATTACGCAATCTACTTTAGTGAGACCGATAACTTTCGATCATGTGTCGCAAACGTGAATTGGAATTCATTCGACGTTCTTGATGCACACACTAATGCCGACAAGTATTTTTCAAATTTTTCTTTGTTTTTCACTAATTTTTTTTATCGATCTAAATTGGTCATTGTAATATTAAATATAAAATATCTTCACCCTGTTATCTATGCAATAGGAGTAGACAGAGGTCTACAATTAAGTCATTTCGACCCACTTTCCACTGAGACATTTATATTATTAATAACAGTTTTATTATAACAGTATCTTTACGCATCATTCGTATGATTCGTGATGGGGTAGCCATATTAGTTTAACAACATTGACCGTTATAAAATGTATCATAAAGATACCTACAGTTGAGAAAATAAGTAATGTTTTTCAATCTTTTTGTACAATAAATTTGCTCTTGATAATGCCATAAAGGCGAAACTAATCAGGTACCGATTGAAAGAAAAATAATTAAACTGTGGAATAAGAATGAGTGAATTTGAATTGGTTTAAGCTATGAGTTCCACTATGAAGCACTGCATCACCATGTGGTAACGGCGTAGTAAAAACCTTTACATGCAATTGATTACCAACAAAAGGCGGGTATAACTATTTCGGGTATAAAAAATACCGATAGAGCGTGGAGTTGGGTATACAGAGAATTGTATTGTAAATGTTGGGTATTAGAAATCTACACAACTATGGACCATGGAAAACGACCGCATATGGAGAGGCCTGGGGTGCATATTTACAGGCCGTGCGTTATGATGATTATGATGCCGATGGTGGCTACGCCCGGCGTTACTTTCATTGATTAAACTCCAAAAGAATTATATTGAGATGTCAAACGTGTAAAAGTTTACTATGCAAACGTGAACCGCATCGAGACGGTTTGCGAAAGCTGTCCGTTTAGTAAACGCGAAACGTGGACCACGAAATTTTACAATTTCACTGAATAACTGGACGTGCTAGTGAATACAAACGCCTCGTTACTTGTTACTGCATCACTAAGGAGCTTATAACATATTTTAGTGCACCGTTTACAAGCCAATGGATTAATGTCATCCCAATAGTCTTGTTGGTAGTGATCCTACTTCAAGGGTGATGAAAATGAATGTTACCTTGAACTACGGATGTTTATACGTGTTTATGAATATTTATCTATCAAAATATATATGAATGTTGTGCCGTTGCCATGAACACTACGGCGGCAATAGGCTTACCACCGGAGACGTAGTCAGAAACCTATTTTCGGTGTTCTCAGGTAGGTCAAAAGGACTTAACGATATTGGGAAAACTGAGAATTATTATCGTCAAGTATATTTCCAATACTGCAATACCTAGTCAGAAATCCCCACAGTTTAAGTATCTTCATGCAATTCCAAATTTCGAGTACTCAATGTTATGTTTATTAGAAGAAACTCAGCGATAAATATTATTACAGTTTTATGTTATATTATTTTAACTTTTGGGTCTACGTTTTCCACTTCTACTAGAAACCTTTGTCGTTGAATGAATTGTTTTTGAGGTCATAATAAATATCTTCACGCAATTCCCAATACAGGGATAGACAGAGGTCTAGTCTAGACGATTAAGTCCCTTTGATCCACCTTCCACCGAATATATTTTCGGGACAACGTCACAAGTGGTGAGCCCACAATTTAGCCGTACATATATTTCACCAGAACATACTTGAAAAAGTGGTAGTCTATTAACGTCTTCAATCTGGCGACCTCTGCCGTGGCGTCGAGAAGCTGAAAGCTCCGTGCCACCGTGTCTCAACCATTTGAAATGTGTGTTTTGAATTTAAACAGAAACATGCAAAAAGGATTGTACGTTTCTTATAAATATAAATTTTTAAACTTTGCGTATTGGAACCTGAAAATAGGTAACAAAAGTAACTGTAAATTAATGAAAACACTCTAACAAATACACACACACACACACACACACACACAAATATGACATGCACACCCCATGCACACGTGCACGCACTAGCACACACAGACAAACACACGCACTCATCTGGAGACATAAATAAAAGGTTAAAACATAATATTTTAAGATAGAAATGAAATATCCATATATAAATATATATTTATACATTTCACATAGATATAAAATAAATATTAAATTATCAAAAAAATAAATACTAGATTCGATTGAATTAAGCATGTCTTACATTAGTCATAGTCGATGAATGTTAATATATTGTTATTGTTGTGTTAATGTACTACATCGAATTTTTTTTAAAACGATTGAATTTACGATAACATTATTCTAAATCCATTTATAAGTCCCAGTCACATAAATTATAAAGCAAGCTCCTTTTATTATATGTATTAGTCACATACACTAGGTGCTTCCTTCGACCTTATTTGTGTAATATTTTTAAAAAAGGAGGTTGCATACACGTTAAATTTAAATCTCCTAAACGACACTTTGTTCGAAGACAAAGCAAGCTGTGATATGCCGTGTGGCACAGACGGTGGAGTCTATCACACGCTTCCCACTTCGGCGATGTTATAGGCAACTAGGGGAAGTATTAAGAAACGATTAACGTCTGCCGATAGATGTGAGATAGCCATCCCGAAAAACATGAGTGTTAAGCAGATCAGTGAAGGATATCAGCATTCTGAATACGACGTGTTTCATGTTGCAATCGCCGATCCGCTTGCATAGCGTTTATGGCAAATTTCCGTTAATCGGGAGAATAGTCGATGTCCTTATTTTATTTGCGTGGAAGTACCTAGCGTACAAATATTCTTGTTCTTGACTAATGCGCACGATTTTTCGCTAAAGGTATATGTTTACAAAGACACAGGAATACTGTCAGACACATCTGCGTTATCCATGGTAGGATGATGGTTTTTCTGAGGAGTACTAGCCACGCGGCATTCCGGCAAATTTAACTTTGTCTTAACCTAACATGGAACAGTTAATAACGGAACATGGAAATTAAATATACATACACACATGTGGTAACGGTGTAAGAATATTGCCACTCACTTTCTTCCCGTGGGTGTCGTAAGAGGCGACTAAGGGAAACAGCTTTGAATGATGTTATGGCAACCAATAGATGGCGGGATAACCATCTCTAAAAAATATCAAACCAAAATAATCAGACCAAGATGGGAGCAGCGTCTGGGGTGCGAGTGGTCTGCAGTTGCGATCGCCAATCCGCCTGTTAAGCGTGGCGTGGATTATGGCAAATCCTCCCTATGGGAGAGGCCTATGTCCTGCAGTGGACTTTAACAGGCCGTATTCATGTATGTATGTACACACGCATACACATATAATATAAAACATATAACATAAAGCACATATATACATAACTAATTCATGACATTAAGATAATGCTGCGTAGTACTCTTTGAAGCGTTTCTAGATGGTCAGAGGAGTTCCAGAATCTTTTATGTTTGGTGGCAATGAATTGCACAATCTGACTGCATGGACAGCAAAGGAATATGTATAAAAATTAGAGTTATGGACAGGATAGTAAAGAAGAGTTCTAATATGGGATCTGCATGGAGAATCTGGAGAATGAATCAAGGAAAAAAGGTCGCTGAGGTAGGAAAGGGTGGATTTTTTGGCGTAAGCTGCAAGATACCCGAGTTCGATACCCAGGTAGCAGGCTCGTACCAAGGGGGTTTCAAAATTTATGTACGAATTACATCGTTGGCTTGGACATAAACGTTGTCTCGAAAATATCTTCGGTAGAAGGTGGGTCGAAGGGACTTAATTGTCTACACTAGACCTCTGTCTACCCCTGTATTGAAAATTGCGTGAAGATATTTATTTATTTAACTAGCGCCATAACCACTTATAGCACATTTAACAAACATCTTATTTAACAAACATCTGTTTAATACAGGTGTTACCGTCTGCCCTCTATGTCGTGTGTGTATGGAGGACGAGAAAACTGGCCCACATCCTGATGAAGTGTCCGACGATCGCGAAGTACAGGACTAAGCATCTTGGTTCGCCGTATCCTTTTTTTAGGAGGGTTTCCGAGTAGCGTTACATCGGTGGGCTTTGGAACATTTCGATCCTTCCCCAAAGTTACTGGTAACATTTAGGGTCTGCTGATTTACCTTTAGGAGCTAGGTTGGCTGGAGTAATTTCTTACCCGCACGTAGAATGCTTGCTTAGTCGTGGAGTTGTTGCATAGCCCATCTAAACTAAAAATCTCTCTCTAAAGAAATTAGATATATGTAAAGAAGAATATCTAAACTTGTTTTATCAAATAATTTAAGTTTATGACAACTTTGTAACAAGAGCAATACGAAAAAAAACTACATGAAACCTTTAAAATGAATATTAAGGAACAAGAAAATAACAAATTAAACCCGACTAAATATAAAGTTCATATCTAATCGCTCTTAAATATTGACGCATCACGACTTGAGCCTGTCCCTTTTTTTCCGAGCCCGGGTTAATGCTCAAATAAGGGTTCAAAATTCTTGATAGCATTGTCAATAGTGGCATTTGAAATGGGTCAGCAGGTATAGTGTTTTCCTACCTCTTCACTTGGTATGCTCACTGCTTGCGCCCATTCGCTTTTTGCCCACCTTTCGACTCGGGCGTCTCGACTATTGTTTGAGTGCATTTCTCTCACGTGGGAACCGTTGACTTTTTCGTGCTTTACCCGTCGCGCTGTTCGTCGGTATCAACGTTGTTGAAAACACGCAATGAGTTCGTAATTTCTGTTACCGAAGAGGTTACGGATTTTGACATGATAACTGCGGATTGCCGGCATGCACGGTGATTGGATTGTTTCTGTGAAATTAAAGTGATGCTAAAGCAAATTTTGTGACTGGCGTCTTCTGTTAAAATAAGTGGACATTATGGCCGTTTTGACGGTAAGATAACTTTCTTTGTAAGGTTTACAATAAAGTGTAAATAAATAAATAAACAATTAGTTTCTACTACTCTTTCTGTTTGATATCATGTTATTCTAAGGTATGGTATAATCTTGTAAAAGCTCTTGACGTTATTATATTACACATAGACATACGTAATAATATGTAAGCATAACTTTTTCTTATAAAAAAATATTTTAATTACTATTTTTCGCTATCGTTAATAACGTTAATATTTTAATAAACAATTTAATTAATATACCTTTCTATATTATATAAAGTTGAACAAAAATTTATTAATATTCTTTTATCAAATATTGTGAATTTTTTATCCAACATAAACATATTTTTTATTTATAATTAAGGAGATCTATAACGGACGCATATTACACCAATGCGAAACTTTAAGGTGTTTAGCTTCCATTAGCTTGGACGATATTTTAATAAAGATCGGCCGTAATCGTGATTGTGTAAAACCTTTTGTGTTGACCGTTAAGAGATTTTTTTGACGAAAGATATCTATTGTAGCAAGTGAACAATATTTTAGTGTACAATATCTCGGGATATTGAATGCAATCTTTAAAGACATGTATTTCAGTTAGAGAATTTCAAAACCGCTAAAGATCACAGGCTAGGGAATCTTATCTTTTTAACAACTTACAAAGTAAACAACTGCCTTCTTGTGTTTATCTACATCAGTATGATATGAGAGTGCTTAAAAATCTTATAATGCCTTATAATGCGATTTCTTAAAAATCTTATAATGTTTTAAATTATTAATGTATATTACTAATGCTGTAATGTTGTATGGATGTTTGTTACTCGATTAAGCTATAAAAATATTTTAATGAAATATGGCACACCGATATTTTATATAATCTATGACATTAACATATAAAATACATTTCATCCCGGAAACAAGAACGTAATATAATGGGTAATTCCAAATTTAAAAAGTAGAAAATTCTCATGAATTGGTAGTTTAAAAGTAACGCATAAGGAAACATTTAATTGAATTTTTTGTCATTATCTTAATTGCTGGGCTTGTGATAGTGGGTTTATTTAATTGAAGGATGCAGTAATCACTGTGTTTGGTAGTGTATTAGTGCCTCGGAACTTTTGTCGCTTCTGATCACCATCTAGATAATGTTTGAAAAATAATAGTAATTTTAATAATCAATGCACAACAATAAAAAACACTAAGAAAATTATCTTTTTTCCAATTTTCTGTTCAGCTTTTGCAAGTATTGTTTCCTGAATACCTTTTTCGGTCATTTGGAAAATAAATTATTATTAATTAGGTCTTATGTTCTTAAAAAATGCACTTCCCTATTAACAAAAAACCACATTTATTTTTGAAAAAATCTACGCTGATTATGGCAGAATATGTTGGCTATCGAGAAAACAGATCCTACATTGTTACCATATTTTAAGAAATAAATGAATTATTATTATAACATTTGGAAGGTTCAATAATAAAATTGACAAGCCCCTATAGTTGAATTTTACCAAAATTTAAGATTTTTTTTAAATCTCACCTTAAAAAGTAACATATTAAAGCAACAAACGTTACAAATCGTCTTGGAATGCAAAAGAAAAAGTTCGTAATGTAAAAGAAATGTTCACGGAAGTTAATTTCTTCATCGTCACTCATTTGCTAGTCAGTTAGATTTCCGTATACACAAAATAAATTATATGCGTCGTTATTCCAACAATTTGCATTTTAAAAACCAATTCAGTAATGCAATCGCAAATTGTATGGTTAATTTAATTACACCAATTGTCACATCCCAAATGTACTTCTGTGAAATGTGATTTCTTAAGATATCTACATTATTTACGTAGCTGTCACATAATGTTGGTACCAGATACTCTCGACTCCAGAGGACCGAGTCCTTCATTTTCATAAATAAAATTGAATCATCAAAAAATTGTTCATATTTCACAAGAGTATTCTTAAGTCACACCGAGAATGCTCTTGAACTCTAAATCTCATTGTTTTAAACAATTGCTTGCTGCTGGGAACAATATATTGCTCACTGAGCCTCCGCGAAAGCGTATTTTCTCATACATGATAGCAGTTTACGTCGCACTTACTAATTCTATGTTATTTCTCAAAATGTAATCTCACGAAATACAACATTATATTGTTTATGTGATCTCACACCATTCTACGTAATTGGTGAAATTGTAACAACATCATGCGTGACTTAACAACGAAATGGAAATTCGAAAGTTTAAAGTGCGACATTTTGGCAAAGTTCTAATAGACAAAGTAGTGGAAAAAGAGAGCTAAGAAGAAGAAATAAATATTTGACGATAATGATTGGGGTTTCATTCATCACAACAAAACCTTCCTCAATCAACAAAAAAAAAATCGTGTGTAAAAATCCTATTTACTGCTATATAGTTGATAAAACAATAAGTAATAGCTTGTTTATTTCTGTACTAGTATAAGTGAGATTTGCTAACGTAACCGATTTTACTTGACGCAACAAAAAAGGAAGGATCCGTAGTAACGTCCAATAAATAAATATTTTATGTTATAACATTATATATTCGAATATCCAATGGAGCGAACTATAAATCAATAAGTTATCAATCACAATAAGTGCAGTGCATCATGAAATAAGATTAATGAATGTTAGACATGTTAATTCCGTTAATCTGATAGATCTATTTCAGTATTAACAACCATTTTAACACCTTTTATTGTTATTTCATACCGGCTATTTTGCTTGTAAGATTAAATATTTTTTGTAACGGAATTGTTTTGACTTTTATGACCTCCAGAAAACGATATGTGGTTTAGTTAGTATAGGGATCAGGACTCTGATTTTAATTTCATAGTGTGCTTAAGATCTTGTTTCGATTGCCGGTATGATTTGATTAAACAAAATTGTACAACTTTTATATTCATTAAGTAGTGTTATATTTTACACAGTCAGGTCATAAGTATTGTCACACAGTAAAAACTTTTCTTTTACAATGCTGGCCACAAAAAGTTTATTGAATTCGAATTTCGAATTGTTCATGAAAATAAAACTACATACTTTTTAGAATTTTACTCATTTTTAAATATGGAGTGGACGCTTAAAGAAGACCGTGTCTTGTTGACCGTGTGTTATTGCGTTGAATCGTTGCGGTTACGCGCCAATTCAAGTTTTTGACAAACTGAAAAATTTTTATATAACCAAAAGATTCGTTTATCGTACCATCAAACGATACAATGAAGACTCTAGTGTAAATGATGGGTCAAGAAGTGGTCGCCCTCGGTCTGTTAGGAATCCAGCAGTGATAAAAGCTGTGAAGGCACGAATTCCATGAAATCCCAAACGTAAGCAGAAACTGTTGGCCCTTCAGATGGGGTTAAGCAGAACCACGGAGAAAAGGGTGTTAAATGAAGACTTAGGGCTTCAGGCATATCGAAGAAAAACAGGACATTATTTGAATGCTCGTCTAATGGACTTAGGTCCATTAGACGACTGAAGAGATGCCGCACTTCGTTGAAGCGGTACGCGGGAAAAAAATATCGGGAAATTCTTTTCTAGGATGAAAAATTTTTTACCGTAGAAGAGAGCTACAACAAAACAAATGATAAGGTGTACGCACACAATAGTGAAGAAGCGAGCAACCGTTCCGCGTGTCCAACGAGGTCATTTTCCATCCTCGCTCATGGTATGGTTGGGAGTTTCTTATTGGGGCTTAACAGAGGTACATTTTTGTGAGAAAGGTATAAAAACGAATGCAGTTGTGTATCAAAATATAGTCCTGACGAACCTTGTGGAACCTGTTTCTCATACCATGTTCAATAACAGGCTCTGGGTATTCGAACAAGATTCGGCGCCAGCTCATAGAGCGAAGAGCACACAAGACTGACTGGGGGCGCCTGAAATCGACTTCATCGGGCACGAAGACTGGCCCTCCTCCAGTCCAGATTTGAATCCGTTAGATTACAAGATATGGCAACGCTTGGAGCAAAAGGCGTGCTCAAAGCCTCATCCCAATTTGGAGTCACTCAAGACATCCTTGATTAAAGCAGCCGCCGATATTGACATGAACCTCGTTCGTGCTGCGATAGACGACTGGCCGCACAGATTGAAGGCCTGTATTCAAAATCACGGAGGTCATTTTGAATAAACTTTAGTGTCATAAGAATCTAGTTTTGTTAAGTTCATTTTGGTATATAAATAGTTACATAATGAATAAACTTGTTTTAATTATTTTAGGTTAAACATGTGACAGAATTTATGACGTGACTAGGTAGTTTTTTTTATAGAAAAGGGAGGCAAACGAGCAGGCGGCTCACGTGATGGTAAGTGATTACCGCCGCCCATAAACACCCGCAATACCAGAGGCATAGCAGATGCGTTCCCGGTCTTAGTGTGCCCAGATTTGGGGGTGGGGCGAGTGTGGGCCTCCGGTTACCTGCACTCACCAGACGAAACGCAGAAGTTTGTTACACTTCTACTTTACGCCGGTATTCTGTGAGGTCGTGGTACTTCCCCGATCGAGCCGGCCCATTCATGCAACAACAAAAGCTGTTGCGTGGGTCTACCACTGTTATTGGAAAACTCTTTTTCATAAATAAAAGATGAGGTTAAGACAAATTATTAAAACGCATTCTGATAGCCATAAAAGCTTACAATAATAAAATAAAAATCTGCACGCCATTCCTAATACTGAGGTAGACAGAAATCAAGAGACATTTTTGGGACAACGTGACTGGTGGTGAGTATAAAAAGAGTTATAAAAGCTGTTTCAAATATTTTCTTAATATCATTCCAACATAACATAACAATTTAACGTAAAAATAAGCGGAACAATACACAAACGATTAATATCGTGCTGCAAGCAATAACCGGTTAACGAGCGGTCGTAATTAACACTGAACCGCTTTCGATGACCGCGACAGTGAAATGAATCTACTGTCCGTACATAATATTCATTGATATACGATAACAACTGTGAGAGACCTTGATCTTAATTTTTAACCAAGTTTGAAATATAAAAAAAAATTAAAAAATGTTATTGATATTATTAATAGTTGAGTTGAGGAACTGTACAGTCAAAATACAAACTGTCAAAAAAGAAGTAATTTCAAAAGGTTCTATAACAAAAGAAAAAGGTGGAAATACATGTTAAAGTGGGATTGTTGTATTAATTAGTTCAAAAAAACGTAAAATAACTAAATATTTTCTTAATTTTCTGAAATTTACCAAAAACGTTATTGTGACACTGATTAACATACTATGAATACCGACCAAATCGACGGAGTTGTTTTCAAGTGGTGCTCCTCAATACATGTTCACTTTGTTTCTTTATTTATGTAGATTAGCATAATTTTTGTGTTTGTAAAATGAGAAGATTCTCCGATTTCCTAATGTTGAAATTATGTTAAGTTTTTATAATTTTAAGATATTATTTATATTTCCATTTATATAATCCCTTTATTACAAAGTAAAATCGTAAAAATACCAGGCCAAAATTTTTCCGACTGGTGACGGGCTGCGACGTCTAAGATGCGAGGTGTTTGGTACTACGATCGCCAACCCGCTTGTCAAGCGAGTCTAGGCGATTATGGCAAATCCACCACCAGCCTGACTATAAAACTCACTACGGTTCCGTCATCAAAAATAGAACCACTTCGTTCTTGACAGCTATACTAAAACGTGTATAATTGTGCAAACACTACGTGTACACTTTAAACCTGAACTTTCAAATAGACTTTTCAAATAATTATATCAAGCCTTGAACCTTAACGGTCTCAATGTCCAATTGAGTCGGAACAAAGATAAGATCATTTCACAGTAATAACGTCCAAGAAGTTGTTTTTTATTATCTCACATCAACTAACATCTTTTTACTTTGTTCATATCAAATCCGTCCCCTGCGTAACTTTTGTAACTTAGACGAAGTTTCAAAAAACACTTAACAAATAAATGGTTGTAGACAACACAGCTAATGGAGCACATTACAGTGCAGTGCTTGAGTGCCATTCCAAATGATTGTCATCATAGGGTGAAAGGTTCACGGAAATCATCTTATTCTACTACCGAGAACATTTTGTTATGCATGGCTATTTAATAAATGACATAGACGGCTATGTAATAATACTCGTAGATTATGATATTACATGATGATTTTTATTATTATTTATTTATATATATTTATTTATCTTCACGCACAATCCCTAACGGGGTAGCCAGAGAGAACAGATCGCCAAGTGTCACGATCCCTACATACTTCTTTCGCTTCTTTCAGATTCATCATCTTCTTCATACATGCACGTCTAGGTATCCGAGTACTCTTGACCCTCCCCTCTTCCAGCAATTTGCTCACATGGTCTTCGAAAGTTAGTCTCGGTCTACCTCGACACCTTTTAATATTAACTTTCGCGCTATATATTTTCTTCACCATTCGGTCTTCACTCATTCGGTCAACGTGCCCAAACCATCGAAGCACGCCCTTATCCATTTTTGAGACACGGTCATCTTTCAAACCTGCCATATTGCGAATCTCTTCGTTTCGCTTTCGGTCGGCCATGTAAGGCCGCACATTTTACGAAGTGATCGCATCTCCACTGCATTCAACCTGCTTTTATGCTTCTTCTGGCATGGAAATTAAAATTGTAACTATTGTAACTAACAAGCAATATAAAACAGTGTAAACAAATAATTGTAACACATATACCTAAAGTTAATATAAGTGTTGTAAGATGTTTGTATATGTAGCTCTTACTTTTGACACTTTACAAAAACTCTTTTATCACGTTTGTTCATACAAAAATACTCGTAATTCATGTCTAAAACAAATAACTATAGTGACAGCTGTATTCTTGTATGATAGGTCATTAGTGAGTGGAATGCAAACCGAGCTAAATAACAATGCATGATCTATACGTTGAGCATCGACAAATGGGGTGAAAAATGGTAGAGAAAGCATTACTAGAAGTCGTGACAAAGATTGCAACATAATTTGTCGTATTCACAAATCATAACGATTACTCTCAACACTGACAATGACTTTAGACACTAATTAGAAAGTAATTTTCGATTATATAAATAAATAAATATCTTCACGCTATTCCCAATACAGGGGGAACCAGAGGTCTAAACAAATTAAGTCATTTAGACCTACGTTCCACCGAAGATATTTATGGAACAATTTTCCGTTTATTTTATATTTTCTATTTATTCCACGTCTCTCTCTCACTTTGATTTACTCATGCGCATAAAATCTCTCTCCTAAAAATCCCTTAACACAAACAGAAAATAATAAGATACAAGAGTTCTATGGCTAATTACAAAATTAAAATGTTTTGACGACGACGACGAAATTATTGACGACCTCCATGGAAGAGGGGCGTAAACACCGGTTTTCAAAGTGTCGCCATCTCGAGGTCCCGGTTTAAATTCCCGGTCGGGTCAATGTAGAAAAACCATTTTTTCTACATTTTCTCGGGTTTGGGTGTTTGTGGTGCCTTCGTTGTTTCCGATTCCCATACCTCAAGTGTTTTAGCATCTTACATTTAGGATCTGAGCAATGTATGTGACGTTGTCACTATCTATATATGTATTTATTATCACACAAAATCTTAAATATTTCTTAAACGTCACAGACTCCGAATTCATCATTCCGACACTAAGTAGCTCCAACTATCCTACTTCTAGAGAGTTCTTTTAAAGCCTGAGGCAAGGGCGGAGAGTATCTAATGGCCGCTAAGTACTATTAGCATTCTCTTACTGCTGACATTCTAGATGCTATTTTTTATCAAATTCTCTATTTCATACAGTTCTATTATAGATTCAAGATATTATATTTTAAGCACATAAAAGTGGTATGACCCCCCCACAAGCAGCGACTCTCTGCGAACTCCACTTATAAATGGATTGAGTCTAAGGATTCAGATGGCACAGAACCATTATGATAAAAAAATCTTCACGCAATTCCCTATACAGGGGTAGACAGAGTCAATCGACCCGAGTTCGATCTCCAGTTGGCAGGCTCGTACCAATGGGTTTTGCACAAACTTATGTACGAATTATATCGTTGGCATGGACATAAAGACGGCTCACCACCTGTCACGTTGTCCCGAAAATATCTTCGGTGGAAGGTGGGTCAAAGGGACTTAATTGTCTAGACTTGACCTCTGTCTACCCCTGTATTGGGAGTTGCGTGAAGACTATGATGATAATGATAATGAAAAATAAAAATTACGTGTTCATCTAGCAACGCAAATAGCAAGAGTGCATAATGTAAATATTCGCGAAGGATAAAATAACCGTACCAAAGAGTTATCCGATTCTACCTGAAGATACTTTCACTTCGCAATGACCTATGACTATACGACTATCATTTAGTAATCAAAAGGGTAAATGCGATAGCATTCTCGCTTTCCTGCTCTCCAATTGATTCAATTCAATTCAATTCAATTCAATCGTTTATTTGCTAGAAACAGTGTACACAAGATGACAATTATAAAATAAAAAGATCAAACATGTTTCGTCAATAACCGACATGCAAATATAAATACACGTTACATTAAAATAAATAAACAATAGAAAATGGTCAAAAAGGTTTAAAAAGTCAATCTAAAAAATAACATTAATTCGTAATACTTACATTACCTAATTTTATACGTAAAAAATCATTTAATGAATAAAAGCACTTGTCCAACAACCATTCATACAGTTTACTTTTGAATTCATTTAATGTCAATTTATTTAAATATTCAGGCAGTTTATTATATATTTGAACAGACATACTATGACAATTTCGGAATGCAAGAGCAGTTCTAGAAGGGGGCATTATTACTCTACCAGGATATCTCGTATTAAAGCTCGATCTATCTCCTTTTTTATGAATAATAGTGACAAACTTTTCCTGGCGAATAAGCTAACCTCATAGATGTATAGACATGGCAGTGTCAGAACTCTTAATTTTGTGAACAGAGGCCTACAGGAATCCAGTGGGCGCGCACTACATATAGCCCTGATACATTTCTTTTGCCCAACAAACAAACGCTTTATATCCACAGAGTTTTCCCAAATGACAATTCCATACCTTAACGTTGAGGCACCGAAAGCATGGTAAGCTATCACAGCTATTATAACTTTTACTGTTTCAGACAAGCACCTGAGGACATACGCGTACATTCTTTTCCTTCTTATGGGTCACGTAAGAGAGAACTAAGGAAATACTTGGTTACTGATAAATAGTGGGATAACCACACAGGAAAATTCAACAAAATCCTCTATGCCTATTTCTGTTGAATTACCATCTATAATTGTTGTAAGAGAAAAAAGGATTAATATTCATAGTTTTTTTAGAGGTTAGGTAAGGTAATAACTTTCCAAGTCATTCTCAGTATTGGAAAAGTATGTACACAATTTATCTAGGTAAATAATCTCTTTCTATCAAATAAGGAAATGTGTTGATACTATTTAAATACCACTATTCACATACATGTATATCTGACATCATGAACTGACACAAATCGATACTGAATTATTTATTTTATTTTAAAAGAAAGTGTATCATCTCAGTCTTTATCTCCGAAATGACGGCATATTCTATTTATTGATTTATTTAAATTGTTTACTTAAGTGTATTATAGTAGTAGTTGTATTAGTAGTTATGTTATGTATATATGTAGTTATATTACGAGTATGTACTCTGTTCACATGGGCCACCTTGTTGGGCATGGCGATCTGTTCTATCTTATACACGTAATACCGCTATTTCAAATATTAATATTTCATGTTTTGTCCATTGGTATAGCATAACTCATATGCTTCAATAAAAAAATGCGTATTAGTAATGCTCTTAATTATCGCCAAATTTAACGTTAAAGTATTGTAAATATTAAGATAATTTTGTTTTTGTAAATAAAGTATTTGAAAAAAAAATTGGGGCTACTGCACCCATTAAATACTACTAAGTTAGTCGCATAATCTAGTGTAAAAATACAAAAAAAAGTAACTTGTATGCGACGTTGTGTTTGATGACTTTTTCTGCAAACAAAACTTTTTTCTAGATTTATTCTTATTACATAGTTTTTAAGTTTCACTTAAATTATTTTTCCTCGAGAAGAAAGAAAACTGTATCCTTTCTTTGGTAATATAATAAAAAAAATTACCAAAAGGTTACCACAGAAGTTATGCAACAAGTAATTTAGTTCGGGATTACTTTAGTTTACATATATCGATTGATTTTCGTACGTGAGAAAAGTATACGGTATCTTATACGATTGATTTTCACTTTTCGTCACGTATTTATGTGAATACGTCCAAATGTTTGCGTATGCGTGAACGCAATATTACAGCGATTTCGAAATTCGAACTCAATACGAGAATCGAATCTAATTGAGTTTTGTTCGTGTTTCAATTTTAAAACATGGTTATTTATTTATCTACTCGTGCCAAAAAAGTTGCATCATAGGTACTAAAACTTGTAACCGATTAACATAGAATTTAAATATTTACGTTACATAAAATTTACTTTACGAGTATAGTTTCCAAGCGTTAAACAGAGATATAGTAGTTACCGTCAAACAGTATATCTCAATAAGCTTACTATTTAAACTTATGTTTAAAAAAAAAAAAAATTTAATTATTTAATGTTTTGAGGCATCAATTGTGTAACATTAACTTTATAGAAAATTCTCAGGTATCTTCTCTTTTCGCTATGATATAATTATATGTATTTGGTAGTAAGTTAGGAGCTTACACTAATATTCAATAAAATTGTACCATTGAAATCCCAATAAAATTTTCCATCTAATATCGTAGTTTTGATATTAATATATTTCTTAATAAAAATTAATTTTTTTGCCTAGCAAATTAGATCTTATGACTATGTAATAGTTTTATAATTTATACGAATTATTTTGCGCAAAGAAATATTAAAGTTATTGGTTTGTTTACATCTTAATTACAGAGATGTGGTTGTCTATTAGTTAGAGCGTTTCGCAAATATCTTAGAAAGAAAGTATTGGCTGAATTTAATAGGTGGTTGTAGGTGAAGAAAAAATAATTAGGAATTATGCCCGTCTCAAAAATAATACATATTATATCATAGGGAAATTATAATTGTAATATAATCCGCTTCATATGCGGATTGGCAATCGCAATCACAGTCACCATGCACCGGTGAAGCGCAACTGCTGAAGTTTTGTCTGATATTTTTGGAAACTGTTATGAATATTGTGAAACATGAGAAAATTGTAAACATTTTGTCATAAAAATTTATAATATAAATAATAATTTCAAATAATTGCAACTAACCGGTTGCGTTTTATGCTTCTTATAAGAAAAGAGAAAAGTGTAAAGAATAGTATCTCGTGGGAAAAATATTTACAATAGCTTGAATAAGTCAAGCTGTTTCACCGTATTTTCTAATTACTAAATGAACATCATCCTTTCAGTATTCTACCCAATAGATTATTTAATTAAGAACTAAACCTTGTGGGTTAGGAATTTCATGGTCTTTATCCTAAAGTAGGAATTTACAAATTACTTGGTTATTGAAGCAGTTCTAGTAGTGAAAATACTAAATGATAATTATATTTCTTTTTCAGATGTTACCAGTCTTATTGCTCGCTGCAATAACAAGATGTAAAAGTGAATCAGTTCCTGGATATAATTATAACCATGGAAACAGCGCATCAGAATTCGGGAATCTCTTGAGGCCACCGCCACCTCCTTTAGCATTTGTTCCTGCCCCTTTTTCTGGAGGAAAAGCACAGTTTCAAAACAATGATGTTGGATTACATTATCAATCTTCTTCTCCACCTCAAATCACAACAATAACGCCAGCTTTAAACTTCAAGTTTCCTGCACCTTTTTACAGACAATACAACTTTAACTTTGTACCTCCACCTCAACCATTCACTACTACTCCTTCTCCTTCCATGTTTCAAAAAATATCAGGATGGCTTTTTCCTTCGCAACCAGTAGAATCTAGTGTTAATAAGTTTAACAGTGGATCATTGAATAAAAATTGCAATCCTTGCAATTTAGTGCCATGGATTCCAGTAATAAAATATAATTTAGGAGAAAAAAATATTCAACAAAGCCTCAATCCTACGTATGGTCCGCCAAGTCCAACAGCCTTAGCACAAAATGTTATTCCGTTTTACTCTAAACCATATTATTCTTCAAACAAAGATGAAAAACCAAAGCAACTGTTTCAAAAGTCTAATACTAATTATGGGATTCCAAGTCAAAATCAAGTGACTTCTAATATTTTTGCAAATCCAAGTTCTACGTACGGGCCTCCAAGTGTGACACCGATGGTATCAATATCCTCACAAAATCCTCATATTACAACCTATTCAACGCCAAGTTCATCTTATGAATTTCAAAATTCTTATGGGCTACCTATCTCTTCCTATGGTATTCCGTCTGCAACAACTGAAACTACCTCTTATGTTACACCAGTGACACCTTTTGATATTGGTCGTCAAGTAACGACAACTCCTTTTCCTTATTCCTCCTATAATTATAACTCTGAAGGTTTGCAAAACCAATTAGCAGTTCAAAATAACGATGAAAGATATCAAATTGCAACCCCATCTGAGAATTTACAATTACCAAAGGTATCTTACCCTACAGGATTTAAGAACTCCTATGGAGAAGACATAACTAACACCCATTCGTTGGATATACCTTACTCTGTAACAGCAATCAGTGCTGAATCAAGTAAAATTAAAACTCAAATATCACCTCATAAAGTTAACCAATACTCGGAACCAAATATTTCAGTAGCATTGTCAAATCCTGCTCCATTTTCCTCAAATAGGGGACGAAATATCCATACTTTACAACCTGTCGCGCTGCCTAATTTGAGCGTATCACCTTTGCCACCCATTTTCAATGCCCGACCTTTCCGTCCACTGATATCTACTACTCAAATATACAATAACTATATGCAAACAAATTCAAATGAAGTTAAAGTATCACCAAGTTTGCCAATCGCAGAATTTGTTCACTCTATTGAGTATCCAACCACTATTATACAATCACAGGTTATCGACATAGATGCCTCGAAAACATCTAATCGTAATAAAGTGTACAGAAATATACCAAATACTTATGATATAGATGAAGTTAAGGATATATCTCCCCAAGCGTCAGAAGCTCACATTTCAACAGCAAAAGCCAACCAAGATGTTAGTTTTGAAACAACTGGCGCAGAATTCAGTAGCAATCTGTATGATAATAATTTACCTACAGACATGAAAACCCTTGTGCCTCCCAACCACAAACCTGATTTTGCTGACTTAAGAGGAGTCAAAGATGAAGACATTGATAGATATCGCTCTGAGAGTAATCTCCAAAGCATTGACTCACCACTTTTGTATTTAAAACCCAGTGCGCCACACAAGAATTATGAAAATTTTGTATCAGATTCTTCTACAAATTTAAACCAAAAAGAATACGAAATGTATGATGATATATCTACGACCACTCCACTACCTTTTTTAACTTTAAGTAAAGATTGGGGAGAGAAGATGACTAATTATAAGAAAGATAAAACATTGTCATCAGCAGGGCTTGATGAAAAAGCTAAAATCGTACAAATCATTGTTCCTTATATAACTCAAAATAAACAAAAAGATTATAATCCAGACTTTCATTCACAAAAAGGTAACGACATAGCGGCCAAAGAAAAGTACCAAGGAAGAAAAGTATCTTCAAAAACAGAAACTGCAATATTTGATTTTATTATGGAAACTTCAACAGTTCCAAGTACCACAACGGAATACTTAACAACGGAAAATTATGATTCAGAGTTTATGAATACACCAACTGTTTTGAATGATTTATATGACGTTAAGGAGCCTCCATTTGATATAATCAAATTACAGCATACTATTGATGATTGGACACAACAAGAATATTCCAATCGTTATGCAATGCCTGATAGAACCCGATCAAATGAAAAATATGCTAAACAAATACCTGAAGAATTTTTCACCACAATGAATCCTAATTCACATCAAGATACTACAACGAATGATTATAACTACGATGATTTTGACCATGAAGGATCAAGTAGCATACAACATTCAGTAACTGAAATTAAGAATGACACTTTGTCACAATTACATAAGGAATATAACTTAATAGATAAAGTAAGGACAAAACTTTTAAAAGGAAAAAACGAAGGTTTTGATGACAATCAGAAATTACGCATTTACACAGCTGCATCGTCTTTCCGAAGTTCTACTACAACACCGGCACCATGGGGTTCTATACAGACATCTATATCTCCGCTTACAAAAGAAAAGATTTACGTAGTAACATCAAAGCCGTGGCGTGATAAAACAGAGTCCACCACTGAATCAGATTATTCAATTGATAAGTTTGAATCACAAAAATCTAATATTAACAGTGATAATATAGGCGTGATTGATTTTCCATTTAAGTCACCAAGATTTGCAAGTCGTCCACCATTCGGATTTACTGCCACGGGTCCAGTCTCACTAGATTCTATAAAGTCTGATTCGTCCTACGGGTTTTCAAAAGGATGGCATCAAAGTAGTAAGGATATAAAAATCTATTTTAACTTTATTTAACTTTGATATTCATGATAGAAAAATTTATTCATTATTTATTTTCTTACAGTAAACAATTTGCGCAGCCTTTATCACAGCGATAACCCATTTTCATCAGAAGAGCACAGTGGAAGAAACTCAAAATAATGGATACGAGGTTCATATCTTATCAACAATTAGTTAATTTTACTAGAAATATTTTATATAAACAATTACAAATTTTAATTTTGAAAAACTATTATAAATTTGTATTTTTGTTTTAGAGCACAAAAGAGAAGAACGCTGGAGTAAGTGGGCAGTGAAGAGATGTTCATTTGCCTCAAATAAAACCAAAATACAAAAGTGTGTGACTTGTATGTAAAATGGAAATTTATAAGTGAACACTGATTTAAATATGGAGAGAATTACATGGACTGCAAAAAAATAATGTAATTTTCTTTTATCTAGTTAATTTAAAAATTTTGACCAAATTAAAGAGAACGCGAATTATACGTGTTCTCTTTTATTTGATCCTTTCGTAAATGTTTGGGTGTACTTATGATGAATGGATTAGATTTAAACTTAGTTATCTTAAAAAGCAAACTTTAAATTTCTCATTAGAAATTTTATTCTAGAGAGCCCACACGTTTTTAAGATTTGTTTTGAACTACGTAACCTATTGTATAAATAAGTTGTAAATATATCAAATAAGTGGTCTTTACCTGTAAATAAATATATGTATGTTAATGCATTCTTGTAATTTTATTTACAAAACATTTTTAGTATTAAATTACAGTTTAAAATGAATTTTAAACACCTTATGTTATCTATATGTTAACTATGTACAAAATAACAAACTTATATTCAACAATCAAGCACCAGGTGCGACTTCAGGCGTCCTCTTCTTTATTTTAAAATACAGGAATTCTAAACTCCATGTCATAACGGTTAAACATGTTACCAAATTTAATACTATTATTGGTAATCTGTAAGTACCTGACGCTTCTCGGATGCGACCTGAAAAAAATTACATAGTTATTGAATTAATTACATTCTCTAAATAACGAATACCGTTAAAATGTACTTTTTTGGTAAGGTACAATCGACTGGCGAAGCCACGTAGAAAGAACACCAAATACAGGCTGAAGACGGTTAGTTATAATTAAAGTACGAGGTATGATCACTGATGATTATCTCAGATCTCGTAGTTGGTACCCAATATTGGTTGAAAGCTTATTGTTACATGCACAGGATCCGAAAAATACCAAATCACAATTCAGCAGACTCTGATGACTGATGACGATGAAGAAATACATTGTAAAAGTCATTTTTAAATAATTATGTAATCAAAAAATTTAATATTATGTAGAAAATATGTGAAGTCGAATACGTGGCTTATGTTGAGCAGTGGACTCTGGATAGGCTGTAAAGAAAAATAACCAGATGTCAAAAAATCCGCACAAGGTTAATAATATTGTATTGTATTGGTAAGTAATTTTCCTTGCTTTTAATATCTCTCAAAATATATTTAATATTTTAAGTTAGTTTGCTGTGATGTAGGTATCAAATACTGTTTCTGTTACCTTATTGAAGACATCTTATTTATGCAAGGAAATTATTCAATAAAATAAATAAAAATACATATTAGATAGGGACAACATCACATACATTGCTACGATCCCAATGTAAGATGCCAAAGCACTTGTGGTATGGGAATCGAAAACAACGAAGGCAACACAAACACCCAGACCCGCGAAAATGTAGAAAAAGTGGTTTTCTATATTGATCCGATCGGGAATCGAACCCGGGACCTCGAGATGGCGACACCTTGAAAACTCATATTTACGCTACTCGTCCACGGAGGTCGCCAAAGGTAGTGCTTGTGAGACCATATAGAATGATTAGGTTAATAAAAACATATGTAAGTATAAGGAGAGTGCCATTTATTCATTTTAAAAGATATAGTAATCATTATTGTAAATTCCAGAAATATCAATATCAAATTTACAGTGTTTATCTAATTTATATGTTTAGATAAGAGTTAAGGTAAGGATATACGCAATTGACATATTTTAAATTTATTTTCATATAACGTATTAAATCATAGTGTCACGATATCCGAGTGGCTGGGTGATCGAAATTCGAATCGAGAGACCTGAGTTCGATCCCCAAGGCCAATGGGTTTTTTCAAAAAAATAAAAAAAAACTTATGTACGATTTATGTCGTTGGCTTGAACATAAAGACGGCAACTGGTTCACCACCTATCATGTTGTCCCAAAATAACTTGCGTGGAAGGTGGGTCAAATGGATTTATTTGTCTAGACGTCTGTCAACCCCTGTGCTGGGAATGGCGTATAAAAATTTGGTACATAGATAGGGATCATCACGTACATTGCTCTGATCTCAAAGTAAGCAGTTAAAGCACTGTGTTATGGAATCGACAACAACTATAATATAATAGGGGGAAATCAATTAAGAAAATATTCTTTTAATCTTTACGCAATTCCCAATACAGGGGTAGACAGAGGTCTAGTCTAGACAAGTCCCTTCGACCCGCCTTCCATCCAACATATTTTCAGGACAACGTGACAGGTGTTGAGCTCGTCGCCGTCCTTATGTCTAAGCCAACAATATAATTCGTACATAATTTTTTTGAAAAAACCATTGATACGAGCCTGCCACCTGGGGATCGAACTCTGGTCTCTCGACTCGATATCCCGACCACCCAACCACTCGGCTATCGTTCTGATAATTGCTATAGTATGATAATTTTTAAACCAACGGAAGGTTTATAATGAAACTAAATGAGAAATATCATTAGTTCATTGATTGTCATTTATATAACTTTTCAAATATATTTTCATTTGGTACCGTTTCAAAAGTCGCCTTGTATTACTTTTTTTTTAATATAAACACTAGGTTAACCTAAATTAGCTCTTATGTAAAAAAAGAAAAATATTCATTAAATATTCAGAATAAAAAATATTCAGAATAATAGTATTTAAGCAAATACCTAGGGAATGTTATACTCGTATTTGTGAATCACGTATGTCCACAATTTAGATCTAACACATACTCTTATATTTGTGTTTAAGACATAAACACTTATGTTATTTGTTACTTTTTATTTACATTCTTATCCTTCAAACACTAAGTGTGTTCCAAAGATATAGAATATAACACTGGAGATGAAGGAATTCTTTTATATTTTAATTACTCTATATAAAACACCTTAGTGTAAGTATTTCATTTAAATTTTTTTCACGACGTATGTAATTAGTACGATGCGCTATACAACTTCTAAACTCTAATTGATATTCTTTGTAAAACCCAATACAATCTTTCTATTCAATCTAGGTCTCGGATTCTGTGTAAGTAAATGGAAGTAGTAGAACTGAGTAAGTAAATATAAAATTTTGTGGTAAAAGCTGGTGAAAACATTACGGTAGACGAACTAAGATTGCTATTGAAATTATCAAGTAATATTTCATTTACGATGTAGCATTCAGTACTGATATTGGTACTAAATTTTCACTTTCTACTTTTTCAGTAATCTGCAAAATTATATTAAATCATAAAAAAAAAACAAGTTATAAAAAAGAATAATCTGTAACAGTAAAACATTTGATGAATTCATAATCAAAGACCTTTATCGATTATAATTTAAGTATTACCTAATAGAGATCCAATGGTAATTATGACGATGCCATTGAAGAACATTTGTATGCCTGAAGCGAATGGCAGCCGTTCCAAAGGCACGTAGCTTGGTATCACAATATTCATGTAGACCGTTCGGACACCTTTCGTGATGCCAATCGCTATCGCCACGAACACCATTCCAGTGAATGATGTTGTGAAGAGCATTACTGTAAGTTCATAATATAGGTATTAATATCTTATACTCCAATTATTTTTTGATTTACTTATTTTTTGACAGTGGTAGAGCCACGCATCAGCTTTTGCTGTTGCATGAAAGGGCCGGCTCGACCGGGGAAGTACCACGACCTCACAGAATACCGGCGTGAAGTAGAAGTCTAACAAACTTCTGCGTTTCGTCTGGTGAGTGCAGGTAATCGGTGGCCCACACACCCCCTCCCCCAGTATTGGGGGACTCTAAGGGAGGCAACGCATCTGCTAAGCCTCTGGTATTGCGGGTGCTCATGGGCGGCGGTAATCACTTACGATCATGTGAGCCACCTGCTCGATTGCCTCCCTTTTCTATAAAAAAAAGATAGTTTCAACTGTGGTCTAATAAAATAGCTTTAACGTGGATCGAAAGGAATAAACTACCTACCCTGACTACACGAGTATTGGGATTGGATTGATTAGCCATTATTTTCTCCCTATTTTATGCTAATTTTGTTGGAGTTTCAGGGTGCTTATGTTTAATAAATAAAAGTAAGTTGTTTCTTAGATTGAAGAAATGAAAAATTAACAACAAATGTATGTTTATTATATTAAAAAGACATAACATGTCTTTTTCATATTATAAACATACATAAGAAGTCACGATAGCCGAGTGGATGTATGGTGGAATTACAAGTCAAGAGACCCGAGTTCGATCCCCAGGTGGCAGGCTCGTACCAATGGCTTTTTCAAAAACTTATGTACGAATTACATCGTTGGCTTGGACATAAAGACGGCGACGGGCTCACCATCTGTCACGTTGTGCCGAAAATATCTTCGGTTGAAGGCGGGTCTAATAGGGGACTAATTGTATAGACTAGACCTCTGTCTATCCTGTATTGGAAATATATATATATATATATATATATATATATATATATATATATATATATATATATATATATATATATATATATATATATATATATATTTATATATATGTATATATATATATATATATATATATATATATATATATATATATATATATATATATATATATATATATATATATATATATATATATATATATATATGTATAGAAATGTTAATTTAAGATGTTCACGAATTAATGCATGCATGTGATATCTGTTTACTATTCCCTTTACAAATTATAGCAAAATGCATTTTTGTTGAAATTTATTTAAAATTTCACAGAACCGTCATTTCATTGATTCGAATTAGAGAATTTAAAACAACCATCACGAATGCAACCATCAAGAGAAGAAAAAAATAATAATTAATTGTTCTGTTTTTTAAACTGTATACTTTGCATGTTTTGCAAATCACGATATTCGAGTGGTTGGGTAGTCGGAATTTCAAGTCAAGAGACCCGAGTTCGATCCCCAGGTGGCAGGCACGTACCAATGGGTTTTTGAAAAAGTTATGTACGAATTATATAGTTGGCTTGGACATAAAGACGGTGACGGGCACACCACCTGTCACGTTGTCCCGAAAATATCTTCGGTGAAAGGTGGGTCGAAGGATTTAATTTAGGGGAATTGTGTGAAGATATTTAAATTTTTTTTGTTGGATACATATTTAAATCTACCCCTTTCTATTTTAAAGAAGCGATAAGACGGACAGCTAATACATTAGTGTATAGAACAAAAACTATCTGGAAGTGCGATCACCAATCCGTATTCCCAAATAAGCGTAACATTTATCGTAAGCTCTTCTAACTGGAGAAGTCTACTTTTATCATTTCTTTTTATAAAAGGTATTTAGTTTATAAATTAAGAAAAGTTTCACTTACAGCTTCGAATAACGATGATAACAATTAAGCTGACTAAGTACATCACTCTAGGAGGTTTGTGACACCATTCTCCTATAAAAGGTGAAACAAATCGGAACAATGTATCCGAAAATCCAATAATAGCCATTATCTTTGCTATGTCTCCGGTCTCAAATTTCAATAAATCTTTCAGGATAATTGGTAACAGCAATGAAAAATTTGTTTCTACACATGAAGCCATTGATAGACCAAACAAAATGTTGACGAAAATGGGATCCCTCAATAGTGTGAGATCAAAAAAATCTATAAATCTGTTAAAAAGACTTTTAGGCACTTTCTTGTGGTCGCTTAGAATATCATTCCGCTTTGCTTTTATTTGCTTAATGCTATCGTCTTCGTAGAATATATTAATAGAACTTCCCAAATTAATTTCTTGAGATTCCCACCATTTATATCTCGATTCCGCAAGTGGAGGCTCAGGCGATTTTTTACTTATATCTGGATGTGATATAGCATTTCTTGTTTGAATATTAGAGGTATTCATTAAAGATCTCATTGATAAACTTTTTGGGTACTGAACACCGTTTTCCACAGGTTCGCTGAGCTTTGGTAATAATTGTATATCTGAAATATATATTAAAGTTATAATATATATTAGAGGTCAATTTAAATAATGTTAAATTTTATGTTGATTAAATTTTCAAGAATAGTTTACCTATTTGTTTAGAAGAAGTGGTAACACTGCCATTGATTAATTCTAGGCTGCGTTCCTTATTTAACGGTAACATTTCTTCTACGGCTGGAGGATCCTTTAAATACCATTTTATTGGCCTTAGTAAAAATGCTGCGGCAAGCGAGTGAAGACAAATAGCACCCAAAATGAGTACTGCATATCGCCAACCAAAAGCATACATTAGTGCGCTCATTGCCATCGGCATTAGGATGGATCCTAAACCAGTTATAGACATTCCAACTCCAATTGCTCTTCCTCTCTTATCTTTAAAAAATGTGTTAATTGCTAAAGTAAATGCTGCCATTACAGCAGCTACTCCCATCGCTAAAACAAAACAATAAATTATAAGTGCCATTAAACTTCTCTCATAATATGCATGACCGTACTGCATGTATATATTACTTACAATTTATAATACTGTACGATAGTATAAACATCCAAAAGTTGGAAGCCACTGAAGTTAAAATAAGACCGGAGGATATTAACAATGCTCCGGATACCGCCACTTTTCTGTAACCCCATCTTCGAAGAACTGGACCTCCGAAAAACGAAAGCAACATTCCAAAACCATGGTTAAGAGTAATTACTAAGGTACCCTGTGTTGCGGATAGACCTGTATCTTCAAACGCTTCTTGAAACACTAATCCAAAACCAGCAATGAGGGGGAGGACAACAACCTGTAAGAAATGTGTAACAATGTAAAAATAGATAATTACTGTATAATATCGGCGAAAGAATTTGAAGAAATCTTACCTTTAGGCTGTGTGAGATGGTTGAAAAGAAAAACCTTAAATATCGGACTCAGTACTTAATAATCATTTCGTTTGTCAAATGGGTCGAAAAAAGTAATCCTCCTTTTTGACGGTCCCTTATTTTACTTTTGTTTGCAAATTGTTAAGACATTGCCGTCATTTGATTTGGCCATGGTGTCATCGGTTTAAGAATATTCCATTTCGTTTCTTCTCGTGGGTGTCGTAAAAGGTGAAAGAGAGAAGCCTTAACAATGTCTATTAAAGATTGTTTTAAGTGTTATAGCTGAAATATTTTTACATAAATCTATTGTTTTAGTATAACCATTTAATAGACAATAATAGACATATTAATGAGTGAGTTAACTAATGGTAGGTAGGTCCAGTATCCAACCAGTAATCCAACGTTTATGAACTTTCGGAAAATTACAGGAGTTGCATGTGCTCCATCAGTTTATAAGAATGGAATAAGAAATATAGAAATGAGAAAGGAGATTACGAGCTCGCAATTTACCTCAGAGTGATGCTGGTTCACAAGATGCCTCTACAAGTTATATTATTATCTCGATATCTATGGTCTTGGCCTGCATGCACCAGCCAAAGTAGCCTTAGTTCATTCCATTGAATAGGGGATACAAATTATAGACGGTACTACTGTGACTACACATTTATTTTTTGGCTCATATTGCCTCGAAGTCATAAAAAGTTACACATGGATATGAACCCCGATGAATCGGAATATGTATTTTAAAGCGCCGGCTAGTCAACACTGACATTTGTTTATTTTACATAATACTATAAGTAAGTACTTACATTGTTAAGGGCATAAGCAAATGTAATCACCCAGCCATATCCACCGTCGGGTGGAACTTTATTCGTCATCTTCAAATTAGATTCTCGTCACAAAATTTAACACATTTCTTTATATAGCTATAAATGAGATAGTAATTTAACATTACGTGCTCACTTTTTCTCACAATTAAGTTAGCTTCGGTTTGTAAATAGTTCATCACTTATACACTGTTAATTGTGAAGGTCCCTGACACTAGCTTTGTTGAATTAACTGGTCATGTCATTCGCATAAATGTGAATGCGCTCTAACAGTGGGTCACCGTACCCGCATGTAGAGTAATGTGACGAGCAACCTAAACGGTGTCGGACACTACGATGTCTCTTATCGGTTTGACTTTAATAATGTTCCCTGTTATCATTAGTAGAGTTTAATTGGCTCAAAGAAATATTTACTTTGTGTATATCTTATTAAAATTTTGTGTTGATTTTTATAATTTTGTGTAGAATGATTTTTTCCATACTTTATCTTGTCTGGGACTTATTGTAAATATAGTAGCGTTTTACCTGAAATAAAATTTAAGAAAGTCATAGTCACCTTGTTTGGAGTAACATGTATTCAGTCAATAAAATTCTATACATTAAAATAGTACAATGTAATCTCTAATTTCAGTAAGCGGAAAATGTGATAGAAGTAAAATAAATAAACAATGTATTGGGGGTTGCGTGAAGATATTTATTTATTTGTATCTATAATGGGCTATAATGTAATAAGTCACGATAGCCGAGTTGTTGGGTGCTCGGAATTTCGAGTCGAGGGACCCGAGTTCGATCCCTAGGTGGCAGTACCAATGAGTTTTTCAAAAACTTATGTACGAATTTCATCGTTGGCTTGGACATAAAGGCGGCGACGGGCTCACCACCTGTCACGTGGTCCCGAAAATATCTTCGGTGGAAGGTGGGTCAAAGGGACTTAATTGTCTAGACTTGACCTATGTCTACCCCTGTATTTGGAATTGCGTGAAGATATTTTTTTTGTATCTATAATGGTGTTTTAATACATATAAAAAACTATGACTAAAGTCCGAATATTCATGTACATCATACAAAATTAGGGCTATAGCGGGATTGAAACCCGTAACTCTTAGCTTAGAAGGCAGGGATGAGCTTTTTTTTTTTTTTTTTTTGGTAACCGTGGAGGAAAATGCTTTAAGCACGAACGTTTCCTGACCGGGAGGCCACCGAAACGAACAGTGTCGGACTCGGGTCTCAGAAGGAGAAACATACCGACTAAAAATCATCCACGGGATGCTGTTGGCCCGGAGGCCTTTACAGCGTCATCTGAGGAGACCTGCGAGAACAAAGGCCCGCAGGTAAAAAGAAGAAAAGAGACAACGTCGTGACGCACTCGAACCCTGTAACGAAGCGAAGACCTTCGACATACGGGAGAGGGGGAGGGTGAGAGGCCCCGGGGGCCACTCGTGTTGGGAGAGGGTCGTATTTCGGACGGTTACCCGAGACAATCTCGTGTGAACCGTGAAACATGGGACCGCGATTCTGACTACGAACTGTGTGTAGTGTACCTACTGCGTTCGTGTGTTGTTGAGATTACGGGGACGCGGCCCCGAATCTTTTGTTTGATTTTGTGATGACGTCGTCGTCATCAATCAAGACGTGCTTTGGTCGTCTTTCAAAACGGGTGATAATTGGGGATGGGGTGTAGTTTCCTAGACCCGCCACTAACGGATTTGGGTGATCCTTAATTTTTTCGAAATATCTTGACGACTTTAAAAAAGGCCGCCACCGTGGGGATCTCGAGATCTCTATGGAGATCTGCGCTCCTCGTGTATTGGGGTGCGTTTGTAGCACGCCTCATGAACTTGTTTTGGATGGCTTGGAGTGTTCTCAGATATGACCTAGGTGCGTGCGCGAACGCGACACACGCGTAGGACATTATCGGCCGAACACAGGTCTTATATAGTAACAATTTATGTCTTAGCGACATTTTGCTACGATGGCTTGTGAGATTGTAAAGTCGACCGGAAACGAAGGCCGCTTTGTCTCTGACATATTTAATATGCTGTTCGAAGGATAACCTACGGTCTAGAACGACCCCTAGGTATTTCACCTTCTTAACCCATGGGATGGGTTTATTGAACATCGATATTGGGTTTTGGAATTTCGATTGGACTATGCGCTTTGCGCGCGAAGGTTTCCGGGGAGAACTCTTCCTAGAGAAGAGTACGGCCTGGCTTTTTTCAGGGTTCACATCAATTCTCCTGGTCCTAAACCAGTGGCTTAGCACACTCATCGCGTTCTGGAGACGGATGTAGATCCTGCATTCACTCGAATCGGTGGTGAAGAGCGTGGTGTCGTCGGCGAATAATGCCAACTCCTTTCCAGCCGTCTTTGGGATATCGCTGGTGTATAGCGAGTATAGGGTCGGGGAGAGAACCGAACCCTGCGGAACACCAGCCCTTATGGGTCTGCTGTCGGACAGGACCCCCTCCACTTTGAAGCGGAAAGTGCGATTTGACAAGTAGTCTTGTATGATGTGTACAAGTCTGTCTGGCACTTTTTGAGCATACAGCTTATAAATTAAGCCGCAGGGATGAGCAGACTATCGGGCCCTTTAAATGTATAATACATACATATTATACTTCATAGGCACCCTCTACCGCCACTACTACGTAGTTTCCATTCTCGAGAGCTTCATCGCTTCACTAAAGTTGACGCAGTAGTGCGATATATTTTAGTACAGTTATTAGGTACGTACGTACTAAAGTAGGGACGACTACAAATTAGCTATATATAATATTATTCTGTTGACTAAATTTCTTAAAATTATCTTTTATACATTTTTATTAAATATCAAAAAGGCATGTATACGTCTTTTTGATATACATGTGTCGTTTACACTTTGTGATGCTTCTTTCTGATTCTTTCGACAGGCATGATAAATTTATTAATACTCTTAAACAATGTAATATAATGTACATATTTATAATATAATTATGCTGTTAGTTTGTTGACCTTTTTATCAGCAAAATTGGCAGTACATACATACATTTCATTCAAATAAAGTTTGTTAGTGTTGTTGTATGTTACATAATTATTATGATCTGATTTAGGATTCCTCCTGCGTAGCTTGTGATAATAAAATCTTTAAAATAAAATCTATAAAGACACGTTGATAATAAAATCTATAAAGACACGTTGGATAAGATGAAGCTAATATTGAATGAGATTGATACTGCGGAAAAGCTGTTACTATACTTAGAGGACATCAACAGCAATATCTGAAGAGTTGAACAAATAAAAGGTACTGATAGCCGACCTTCACAAGTTGGAGAGGCTCTAGTAAAATGGTTTCAACTTGAATTATTTTAAAATAGTTTAAGCCTTAATATTGAAAAAATAATAAAAGAACCAAACAATACTATAAAACCAAAGTATATTGATATTTACAATATACATTTTTATTAAATTAGAATTATTGTAAAATTAAAAATTTAATGTTTTTAAATGTATATTTTAATTGTAAAATGCATGCTTTAATAGCACAGATGTCAATTTATCAAGTGATAAAATAGTCACGCAAAGGATTAGCATTATCTTTAATTAATGATTATGTAAAGTAAAATTGTCAAATATTTTTAAATCGAAGATTGTTATATTGATGATAATTTAGGTCATATTTGTGTTGCCTAGTTCATAAAGTTGATAAGCTTTAGATTTGGGACATTATGTTTATAATTGTGTGTATTTAGTGGTTTTTTGCACCTTGTAATATTAGAAATTTATACTAACTTTTAAATTTTAAGTAATATTCAAAATTATACTAGTTCAATAGTATTATAATGCATTTCTTTATCATTGGCCTCTATTGGTATCACCCTTTTAAATTATTAGGAAGCAGAGATACGTTAATATACAGTAGATTACGCTCTATCTGTCTGTATTCTTCTGCTGTTCATAATACAGATGTATATTCAACTTCTTCATGTAAAACAATTCTTCATTCATAAATTTCTTCATGCATAAACTTGTAAGCTTAACTTTCTAAATTTGAAAATGGGGATTAAATTTATTTTCTCATCGGAAAAGGGAGCATTCCTATGGAGGAGTTAAAGGCACGTTACCCCCCTCATACACACACGCAGACATGTTTGTATAAGGGAGAAATATACACCGATGGTTACCTCAATCACCTGACATAAACTTTTTGATTTTTATCGTGATTAATTGTAACAATATAACTCCGTACACCGTTCATTAAACAGTTCATGGAGATAATTATATTTTTTTTAAATTCAAGTCAAGACTCCAATAATTGCTCAAAGTTGATAATCACAATTTTTTATCACCTGATAGAATTGCGAATAATGTCTCTTTATATGAATTAGCACAGAATAAAAATAATTGTTAATACTAAACTTAGCCTAGTCTTATTACAGACAATTATTGTAATTTAATTTATGTAGATCTGTATCATACAGAAGTCAAGCCTGTACGAGAATTTAGTGAGGATACTGTTGGCATTTCCCGCTACCTTGTGTATGGAGATGCACGTTTGTGCATGTTAGAGTAAAAGAAGTCTCCATTACTGGTGTACTACAAAACCGTGAAAGCCCCATCAGCATAATTCTGGAACTCATATAATATCTTTCTAGTACTTCTTGTAGAATGAAACTCGGATTAGGGTAGATTTTTAAATATCGAATACTGGGTACACTCGATGGAAAAGCTTATGCTTGTTATGATAGTAACAATTGCCGTCACCAGGATACCTCGTTCGATCCCCAGGAGGCAGGATCGTACCTGTGAGTTTTTTAAAAACTTATGCATGATTAATATCTTTGGCTTGGATATAAAGAGCCGATGGGCTCACCTGTCAAGTTGTCTCAAAAATGTCTTCGGCGGAAGTTGGGTCGACTTAATTGTTGAACCTCAGTCTACCCTTGAATTGGGAATGGCGATTAGATATTTAGTTATTTATACTTGTCTATGCCCGGTCATGGGCCTCTTCTCTGTTTTAAATATTCATTATTTCCATATTATATTTATATGATGTTATATTTCAACAACACGATAAATTTTATGACATTTAAAGAGTTACCCGGAAGAAATTTCTACACGCCTACTAAAATTATAAATAGCCATTTGTCAGGAGTGAACGAAATAGTTGTTTTAGTGAAAGAAGATCCCTATTTAATCTTTGCAGGTGAATTGTTGCAATCTAGACCTTACATTTTATTAAAGAATACTAAATAGCAATGCCAAATAATATCACTAGTATTCCTGGTATCGACTCCAAGTAAATTGCAATATTATATATAAAATAAACTGGATTGGTTTTCTACATAAGTCGAAAGACGAGCGATAACCTGTAATATTATTTCGCAGTCCACACCGCTGACCTGTTCTATTACTTAAATTATTGCCTAGAAAAGTCAGAACATCCCAGTTTTACTATGTCAGTGGCTTTAACTGAGCGAATAGGCAGACCCGACCGGTGCCACAGCCTGGCAATGAACCGGTGTGATACGACAATAAATTTATTTTGCTACAAAGGAACATAAATTTCGAAATCACGCTATTATTAAATTAACCGCCCTACACGCATCACAACACTTCTGACGAAGAAAAACTTTTCTTTATTCTCCTTACCACTTATTTCTGTTAGTTTAAATCGACCGTCAGTTTCTAGTTTAACCCTCTTTCGTTCCTCATTTTTTCAAACCTGAAGTTGCCGTGCATGTAGACATAGAAAATCGCTGGTCTTTAAGTGAGACGATGTAGGTCTTCCCATAAAAAAGGCTAGCTTACAGAGTCCGTAGCCAACGTGGAATAAGAGAATATAGTCTATATATATATATAGTCTATAGCAATATGCAAACTTGGGATTTTTATTAGCCCGTCACAACTATTCTTCGAAGCAAATGGTCTTTTTTACAAAGTCCATATGTTTCCAATATAATTGTCGAGGTGGCAATCCAATGTGTTAAGATAAAATTGAGATAGGCTAGGGTAGCACACATCAGCATAGTTCATAATCGGCAAGATAAGCGAATGATGAAGTTAGGAATTGGTAAGAAAAAAGATGATAATGAGAACATAAGGTTTCTAAAGTTTTGCGACATATCTCCTGAATTTGATTGTTCCATTTTAAAGAGTTGTCAAGATATTATAAATCGAGACCTTTGTCGTAAAAAGAGTACGGAATATTATTATTATAATTGTAGGTAATGGATGTCAAGGTACATCAAATTTTGCTGCGAATGTATTGCCCTATATAATAGCTTGGCGTAACCACCGGCGTAAATACCGGTTTTTAAGGTGGCGCCATCGCGAGGTCCCGGGTTCGATTCCCGGTCGGGTCAATATAGAAAAACTACTTTCTACATTTTGTCCGGATGTTTGTGGTGATTTCGTTGTTTCCGCTTCCCATACCACAAGTGCTTTAGCATCTTACGTTGGGATTGGAGCAATGTATGTGATATTGCCTCTACCTATCTATATATGTATTTATTTATTTTTATTTAATAGTAGTAGCTACACCATATACTATAGACCATCGTTTATTAACTTAACTACTTTTTCAAGCCGATAAGTTTTTGTTTGTGCATTAAGTTGCAAGTAATCAGCATACAAATGGTTTGAGCATTTAAGATGGATTATGGATGGAAGAAGATCTTATCATTGTACCATCCAATTAATCTATATGTATCCATATTATATGTTATATAATAATAGCGGCATACAACAACGTTTAATATTCTATGTTTATATGAATTAAAAACATTAAGGTGCTAAATTTTAAACTTAAGTGAACTATTTGTAAATGTATCCATCTTAAATATACCTATTCACCTGAGTTTTTCCTACGTCAAATTCTGCTATCTTCATCACAAGCAAACGCTTCGAATTTCGTCAAATCTTACCTAGGAAGCAACACACAACAAGCGATATCAACAAAATATTTTTTTGTACTTAAACAATGTTATTGACGCTGTAAATGATGCCTAGCATGCCCAAATTCAAATAATCACACAGAAGTACATTAGGAGCACTAGCATGAATTAGGATTTCCTGCGCATCATTGAAATTATTCCGTCGCCAGGCCGTCAATCACTAATTGGGAAGGAGCAATTGCATATGTAATAACAATTGAATGAGTTGGACAGTTTTTGTGTTCATTGTAAACTTAAATGAGTTTACAATGAAACAATCCTGCGATTCCGTCTGTTTTGAATATCTAATCACATTTTTAATAGATGGCGCTTTGACGTGTATTTTTAAGTGAACTATTTTTTAAAATAACTACCCAATCAATCCTAGAATGTTATTCCTATTTAATAAAGAATTACAATGTCGAATATTGGGTTCACCATACTAAGTTTGTTCCTATGACATTTTTTGCAGTATAAAACTGCAAAAAACTTCAATATGGAATAGGCTGTGCCTTTGTAATACCTATTATCGGTTTTCATTTTGTTTCTTTGTTTGTAATATTATGTGTACATTAACAGTAAAATAAATAAATGTAAAATTTAATCTAAATGAATATATAAGTTAAAAAAAGTGAAGATAGCCGAGTGGTTGGGTGATCGGAATTAGTGTCAAGAGACCCGAGTTCGGTCACCGGTGGTAGACTCGAACATGAGCTATTTCTATCCCATTATTGGAAATGGCGTGAAGATATTTTCTTTAGGTAAATATATTGTACCATTATGAGCTTATTAAGATTGCATTAGACTCACTACCTGTCACGATGTCCAAAACTAGGTTCTATGAAAAGTGGGTTGAAATAGATTATAGTCTATTTTATTCTAAACACCAAAATCGATAAGATATAAAAATAAGGTATAAAGTTCTCAGTTTAGGACGAATGTATGATAAAAGTGTAAAGTAACACCTGTGAATTATTGAGGTACTCGTAAGCACTCGAGTATCTTTCATCTCCGTTTACAAGTCAAACTTGGATCTCTGTCATGTGTCATGTTTCAACAGAATCGGTTTGTACAAAATGTAATGTAAAATATCGACCAGATGCCCGAGAAACAATTAGAGGAGTAAAGCAATTTTACAAATTGAAGTCAAAGGCAATTACTCAAAGTAATCAAAGAGTTGATTCTAATTTAATTGTTGAAACCAAACCGCTTCCATCGACATCACGGAGCACTGCATTCTATGATCGTTTGAACAACAATACTACCTCAAACCCCTTTCTATCAAAAGACTTATCATCAGTTTTGTGTGCTGTGTGATGTTTTATGTGCTTCAGCTGTTTTCACTTACTGGGTACAAAATGTCAGCTAAGTCAACATATTTGTAATATTGTAACTTTATCATTGTTTACTATTTAATCACATTTGTATCACAGTACTAAACAAAGGTTACAAAATAAACATTTTAACTTATTTATGCTGCTAACAAAACTATAGTAGATAAAAAATGAAACGATAACATTAAAGATGACCTCTGCGTAACACCGACAGTCAACACCGATTAATTGACACATTTTTTTTAATTGGACTAATTCAGCTGAAACTTACTAACGATGTCAGACAATGAAAATTGAATTTTAACGCTCAACGTTTTTAAATATATCTTAATTATGCTTAGTTTTTTAATGTCTCAACTTTTTCATTATTTTTCTCTTGTCGTTTTACAGTTATGGCTTTTTCTAAGCCCCATGAGATTGCTGTCAGCCAAGTAAAAATGTTTAAACAATGTAGCGTCACTGCTGTTGTAGTATTGTCTTTGATCCATCCTGAAAATTACAAAATTATCTTGTTAACGTTTGTTGGTGTGGGAATTGTACAAACATGTTCATACAAATAAATTATTAAACAAATTACACAATTGTGCTCACATTAATGATAACTTTAATTGATTTATTGGTAAAATAGTTACATAATGCTCAATACAATTGATAGGCATTTTATTTAATTAATAAATAAATAAATAAATAAATATCTTCACGGAATTCCCAATACAGGGGTAGACAGAGGTCTAGTCTAGACAAATAAGTCTCTTCGGCTCACCTTCCACCGAAGATATTTTCGGGACAACGTGACAGATGGTGAGCCCGTCGCCGTCTTTATGTCCAAGCCAAAGATATAGTTCGTACATAAGTTTTAGAGAAACCATTTGGTACTAGCTTGCCACCTGGGGATCGAACACGGGACTCTTGACTCGAAATTCCGACCTCCCAACCATGCGGCTATCGTGACTAAGTAATGATAAAATAATTTTATTTAATAACATTTTAATTATTATTTATTCTCTTAATACCATTTAATTTGCCTTTGCGTTAGAACATAGCACCCTCTTTCTTCCCGTGGGTGATGTAAGAAGCAACTAAGAAAGAAACCTTGAAAATACGAGGCCACTGATAAATAGCTAACTTTATATATAACTAAATAATAATAAATATTTCACACCAATCTCAATACTGGAGTAGACAGGCCAAGATAATTAAATTCTTCCACATTGAATAATAAATAAGAAAGAAGAAACATTTGATTGGTCTCTTTATATTATGTAAAATATTATTTTTAGGACGTGTGGAGTCCGAAGTGTGCTCGGAAGAGTATTTGATAGAACGCCTTCGCCCACCAGTGGGTATTTGAAACCTGTTACTGATATTTTTATGGATCAAATAAGAAAAGAAAAAATAAATTATTACCTACTACTGGCCCCAATGCAAGATAAACTATTCCAGCAGTTAACAGCTGAATTCCAGTAGCTCCAGGAAGTTTATGTAGTGGCACGTGAGTTGGAATAACTAAGGCCATAAACACAGTTCGAAAACCTTTTCCAAAACCTATAATCACTGCTACTAAAAGTACTACTGTATAGTTTTGACAGTAGGCTAATACTAAAACAAAATAATACATATGTATTTTAAATAGTTTTGCAAAAAAAATCAAGTTTCAATAAAAATTAACATTTTACAAAAAAATCCGTTAATTTACCTACTCTGCCCACAGCCATAGACATAACTCCTAAAAGAAAAAAGGAGTTATTATCCCACCCAATTTTTCCAGCGACAAATGGAATACAAAATCTCACGCAGAGGTCAACGCCAGCCAATAATGACATAAAAAACGCTACTTGTGGTTTTGTCATACCGTAGTCACCAAGGATGAATGGAGTAAGAATTGAAAAGTTTAGCTCATTAAAATTTGCTAATGTTATGCCCAACATTAAATTGATAAAAGTAAAATCCTTTAAAAGATCTAGATCAAAGAATAATGCAATTTTTTCCCAAAAAGTTAATTCTTCAATTTCCTCTTGTATTATTTCTTCCTTTTTTTCATCAAAAACGTCATCTTCTATTGGACCATGAATTAATAATTTAAATTTGTCGGTTTGCATTTTGTCTTCATTTTCCTTTAAATACTGTTCTAATTTTAATGACGCTTGCTTGAGGACTTCGCTTTCGTAATTAAAATTGTTAGACTTTCTTCTATTTCTAGTTCGATACGATTGATTACTATGATTATCTTTTAAGTACTTTTTTTCTTCATTATCTTCTTGATATTTCAAAGAAATATTACTATGGTTATCCTTATTGTACTTTTCGCCATATTGACCGTCCATTTTGAAGGATCTAATGCTCTTACTACCTGCCATATGTTTCTCTGCTTTGTCTGCTATATATTTTGCTTTTTCCGGATCAATATTTTCGACTACTACCTTTTCATCAGCTTTTAGGTCCTGAGGAGCTTTAAGTGTAGGGCAATCTTCAATTTCAGATTCTGGAATCTTAGTATCAAAATTGATGGATGTTTTTCGTTTGGGTTTAAAAGTATCACGGTCTTGAGCTAGAGCACCTAAATTAGCAGCCGAGTTCTTTTTAGATTCATTGAGATATAATGTCGATGATATACGTGACCGGTTTTCAAGTAAATTGGACATGGATGGTTTTTTAGAATTCAAACGAGAGTTTCGTGTAGATCCATCCGCAGATGATATTCGACTTTTTGATTGTCTTGACTGACTGAAATAGCCATCGTTAGCTCTTATCATCATGGGTATACCAGGATCAGTTATTTCGTAACCAGGTGTAACTGGATCATCTTCATTATAGAGATATTGACTTGAGAATACACTTAGATTTTTAAATTTTGAGACTTGGCTAAAATAGCCACTTTCTTCTTTCTTCTTTTCGTTATGCATGTTAAGTAGATCTGGTGTCAACAATTTCTCTTCGTCTGGTTCTTTAACATTAGGCCTCTTAGAGTGCCATTCTACTGGTTGTAATAAAAGTGCGCAAGCTATTGCGTGTAAGGAAAGTCCACTTATTATGAGAATCGCACCAGTTTCTCCAAAAACAGCAAAAAGTCCAGTAATTATATGTGGCCATAGCATTGGTCCCATCCCAGTTGTAGTCCATGATAGACCAGTTGCTAGTCGCCTCCGTTTCTTCCAATATGTATTTAAGGCGAGAGCATTTGCTGAACTACTAATCCCGTACCCAGCACCTAATGAAAAAAAAAATTATTAACTAAATTAATGTTATTCTCACACATCAACAGATAAAAAATACTACAAAAAAACTTACCGTATAGTATTGAAAATGATATTAAAAAAGTCATAAAGTTGTAAGAAAATGTTGTTAGAATTAATGATATGAATACCACGATAGCTCCTGTTAAAGATACTTGGCGATAAGTAAATGTTTTAAACACCGGTCCATTCGCCAATCCTGAAAATTACAAATGATATCTTAAATAAAATTATTCATTGAAGTATAGTGCAATAATCTTAACAAGAGGTTATGTATTAAAATGAAAGATATGTTAGCATGCTCACTAATTCTTTCTCTCTCTACGTAGATTTTTAGTTTTATTAGATATTTGGCTATAGTAAAAAAGACACAGAGGTGCCTCTGAATTGCAAGATGGCTTTTTAATACCCTACCTAGCCTGTCACTTGTTTTTGATCCGGTGACGGATACACACATTATAAAAAAATATTTCAGGCTGATAATTGAATTACATAATTCAATTTCAAAAATTGAAAAGGTCCAAATCTTAAATAGATAGTGACAGTTAGACGTATCAACCATTCATCACAAACCATATGAACCCTAAAGTGTTAATTATCTTCGTTGTTCTGTTTCTGACTAAACTGCCTTTAATTATTGGCCATTCATTATTATGTCATTATTTTAAAATATTGAGATTATGTCCTATTTATACACGGTACGAATTAAAACAAGATTAATAACACAGACGAGAAGTGTTGAGCTATATTTGGTTACCAGCGCTACACTTGCTCTTCATAGTGAGGTTTAGCACCAACATTTAAAAAAAATACGAAAATTTAATAAAAATAACGTATATCTTCAAAAAAAACAGGTTTTGTTTTTCTCTAATCTACTAACACGTTTTAATTTAAACGTTAGATATAAACAACGTGCCTGTGAATGACAAATTATCTCTCAAAGACCAAAGGTTAATTAAACGGCGATAAACGTAATAAAAGGTTAAACTTCAGTATTTTTGCGCTTAAATATATAATGTCCCATTACCAATAGTAGAAAATAATTTGAATTTGGAAAACATCGATTAAACTAAATAGGCCTGATTATATCTAGTGTGTAGCAGTGGTTCTGCCGAAAACATGTAGATATATACATCAGTGACAGTGCAATGTGTTAAACATTTTAATATGGATTCATAACCACCTTGAACTTCTTCTTATTTATAGTGTATCAAAAGTCCTGCTGAACGTAGGTCTCCTCAAATATTATAGTTAAAATATAATATAGTATATATAATTATTACAATAATATGAACTTATAGGATACACTAATCAACAAACAGTCCTCTCTATGTTAAGTGGTCATTGCGGCCTATAAACAACTGCATTATAGCATTATCTTGAAGTACCAATGTAAAATGTATGCACCAACGTAAAATATATTAGTTTCGATTGCTACATAGAAACAGAAGACGCATATCCGCTTTAGATTAAAAAGCAGCAATTTCCTTATGGCAGACTCATCATTTTTGACGAGGTCACCAGATAGTACAGATCACCAAATGTCATGATCCATAAATACCACCTTCAATTTTATCAAATTAATCATTTTCTTCCGACATCTAGTTGTATTTACAATTTATTTAAAATTTTCATCCTTACTGTCGGTTTCCGCTATAAAATGTTTATTTTAGATTACATTACATACGTATTAAATTGATATGTTGTATAGCTAATAATAAAGAAGTCAGTACCGTACTTTCAGACTATTTTTGACCATAGAAAAACAGAACAAATGTATATAATTTGGATGTGGCCGGTATGGTATCAGAAAGTTACCATGCGAGGCGCGTCACGCACCGACGCAAGATGTCAGCGCCGAGTTCATGTTGATAATGGTTGTGGTTTCGGAGCTGCTGATGCCGAGGCGAGCAAACTTGTCCCGGAACAGTAGGCCGAACTGTTGCAGTATCGGAAGTGCACATAGCTGTGTCAAAAAAAAATATTGTTTTTTTAAAATGTTATGTTGTTCTGCAGTAAACACAGGCTATGATGTTATTTTTGTATCTATGATATTCAAAATATAGATATAATAAATGTACGTATTCAGATGTTATAAAGTGCCTGAAATATTAATAACAGCAAATATTATTTAAACTTTCTTTGCGGTGAAATTGCCCCACCAGTAGTTTTTGTATGATACGTGTATTGGAGACCATAATGGCTATCTGTACTCACAAGTGTATATAAGTAGCCTCTTTACGTGTAAATAAATTTTATATGTCCACATACAAACACTAAAGTGGATTCACGACTACACCAACAGATAACATTGATATCTGTTCTATGAGTAAGTGCACTGACTGTAGCGAAACCTTTTAGAATGCACAGTTACTGAGAGATTGCAGATAACTATTTCTAGAATGTAAAATACATCAGACGAATGACACACAGCAGCTTTAAAGGTGAGAGGTATCTGGGTTTGCTTTCGCACATTTGCTTGCGTTGTGGTGATCGTCGTAAAACCTTTTTAAGGGTGAAGCCGAAATCCACTCCAGAACATATTCTGTGGCAGTTTGCATGCCGTTAAGTTAGGTAAGATCGTATGTTACATACCAAGTTTATCTTCATCTATCTTGAGAAAATAAATTGATAAAAAGTAATAAATCATGCACCAATGATTGAGGTCAAGGAAACTTTGGTAACGCAAATTCTTAGAGCACTATCAATATTTTGGAATTTGCTATGATAGTTATTATCTTCACGCCATTCCCAATACTGGGTTAGACAGATGTCTAGACAAATAAGTCGTTTCGACCCACCTTCGAACGAAGATATTTTTGGGACAACGTGATAGATGGTGAGCTCGTCTTCATGTCCAAGCCAACGATATGAATCGTACATAGGTTTCGAAACTAACCATTGGTACGAAGCTGCCTCCTGGGGATCAAACTCGGGTCTCTCGACTCGAATTCCGATCACCCAACCACTCGGCTATCGTGACTTATAATTATTAAAATAGTAATAATTATCAAATAATTTAATCATCGATATAAGTAACATACATTACATCTATCAATTTTTTGATCTACCACTGTTTCGAAATGAGTTTCTTCTAACGGAGAAGAAATATTTTTTACTATTATTCTATTAATAATGCTTTTATTTTCATACAAGTTGAAAGCAGATTTTTTTGCAAATTGTGCAATTTAATAGTTTTATTTAGACATGTACATAAAAGTTTAAAGTCGGAAATAATTGTCAATCATTCTTGGTATCCTTGATCCATTTGTTATCTCGGAACCAGAAAACTCATGTTTCATTTTTCACATACCAGTACATTGTACATAGTATATAGAAAACCAAACTAAGTATACAGTACCGGTGCTTATGACGTTAATTGACTATTGAGGTGTTGACATTACCGCGTGGTTCCTAATAATATCAAAGTAGGATCACAAAAGTTATGTTTTTAAAATTTCCCTACCCCATTACCGCACTATTTTAAAACGAATACTTTAAGAACTTCATATTTTTAATCTATTTATACGTTAGGTACAAAGACTTAAATTGTTGAGAAATAGATAGGCTATAAAAATAGATCATTGTAATGGGTTTTTCAGAAACTTAAATACGAATTACATCGTTGGCTTGGACATAAAGACCATCTTCACCGATCACCACCGCAATGTCGTCCCAAAAATGTCTTTTGCGGAAAGTGGGTCAAAAAGATTTATTTGTCGGCCGACCCTTGTATTAAGAATGAAAGATCTCAAACGCAGACGAATATACTAATAGGACTAAGTCACAACATTCTAGGAACATGTGCATAACATTCATAAGTAATTTTTATAATTTTGTTTTCAACTAATCCTTTAATCTTTTGTAAATAAATGTTTGAATCTATTTCGATTGATCACAGTTGAAACAAAATATAAAACAAGCACAAAAACACGTTGTAAGTGTAAAATATTGAGAACTTAATATAAGTTTAATAATAAAGTTGTGTTATGTGGCAGCGAAAATAAAATCAATTAAATATAAAACCTGTAATATAAGAATTCATATAAAGGAAATTGTTGTTGCGGACTTTATTCAATCTGTCTCAGTCAACCATTAGGCTAACCGGTAAAATATATTGTTTTATATGTTATAAACAAATTGAAATTTACAAGTTTAATAAATATGATAATTTATTAATATATTATTAAAATAAATTAAAACATATTTATTTTTCAAATAATAATTATAGAGATTTTTATAAATAAAATAAATGTATGAAACACTTACTTGTATACAATGATTTTATTCACAACTATTGTGTCTAAAAAACTGTCACTAAGAATATAAGTTACTCAATACTTACATTAGAGAATCCTGCGGCAAAAACAATCATCCAACCCCAACCCCCATCTGGTGGAATAAATTCACCATCCTTCTTCACCTTCGAATGCAATTCTTTCTTAGTTTTCGCCATCATCTACACCTAGAATTGTACGTTGAAGAGAGAAATCTTCTGAAAGATGCACGTTACATTTATCTTTATGTACAGCTAATTTAGAGCAGCTCCAATTAATAAATGGCAGCACAATCTACAAAAACGTTACGGACATTACTGATAATTTATATTACTGTACGCAATCTTATTGAACCAATTTGAACATATAAATACCTAGAACAAGTACAATTCGTTATAAACAGAATCGAATCGTTATACTATTATAACACATTTGTATCAGGTTAATCCAGTATATAAGTGATAAATGCTTCAATATTATTGCTTCTGATCGAAATGTCAATAGTCGTAGCAATATCTATAATGGTAGCATATTGACGTCATACTGCATCTAAGATTTTAACAAAGTTAATACATTTTATCTTAGATTGCGATACCAGCCGATGATTTCATCTTTTTATTTTATATTACAGGAATACATAAATTTTTTGGAAAGTTGTAATATGCAACGGAATAGCAATTTTTATTTTTGTCTCTCTGTTTTTCCGGTTAATCTCTGAAACGGTTGTATCAAAACAAATCTCCGAAGATAACGTAGGTAGATAGTTAATACTTATATTATGATTTTAACGAAAAGATCGGATAATTTAGAATTTAGCCGAATATTTTAGGCGACTAAAATATTATAGAAGTTTTTTTTTATTATTTCGGGCAATTCTTAACGCGTGCTTATTAAATTAAATACCAAAATATATTTTTTTCCATTTTTTAACGTTATCAGTGTAAACATAACCACAAGTGAATTTAACAACTCTCGTAATTTACACTTCCCCTTTCATCCCTGGGTTTGTAATAGACAGCTAATGTACAAGCTTTGAAAATGCAATTATCTATTCACGGATGGCGGGATAACCACTACGAGAAATACCGTACAAAAATTCAGCAGACCGGCGACAGGCTAACGGGGTAATTGCATGGCATCTAAGGTGCTGCTAAACGGTACTGCGATCACTAATGTCTCTCACAATTATGACAAACATACACGGGAGAAGCCGATATCCTGCAGTAGACTTTTGTAGGCCATTGTGTGTGTATGACTGAGTACATAGGTTCCCATTAAGCGAGACGCTTGCTTGTTTGTCATTTTATTTCACGTAACTTTACTATGATAAAATAATATTGTAATAATAGCTGTAGTATATTTGATATCCCGATAGCCGAGTTGGAAGTGCCTTCGAAGCAAAATGTTGTGGATTCGAGTCCCGCATACATATTTATTTGATAAATATGAATACTCGTACTCAAATAATGGACGTTTATAAGTATTTACACAGTTTCGAGTTTAAAAGCATCAATAGACAATCACTATCTAATCGTCTTCTATAGATAATACCTTCGTGAACTAAATTTATATAGAAAACCTCTAAAGTATGATAAGTCTAACATCATGTGCCAAAATCATGCTACGCTGTTATTTATTATAATACAATATTATATTCATAAATTGTTCGCCAATGTCAACATATTATGTAGATATAAGAGTTTATTAATTTACAGTATGTAATACATCAATTTTCTATTAAAAAAAATATCTTCACGCAATTCCCAATACAGGGGTAGAGAGAGGTCAAGTCTAGACAATTAAGTCCCTTTGACCCACCTTCCACCGAAGATATTTTCGGGACAACGTGACAGGTGGTGAGCCCGTCGCCGCCTTTATGTCCAAGCCAACGATGAAATGCGTACATAAGTTTTTGAAAAACTCATCGGTACTGCCACGTGGGGATCGAACTCGGGTCTCTCGACTCGAAATTCCGACCACCCAACAACTCGGCTATCGTGACTTTTAATTTTCTATGAATAATTAACAAAATTAAACGTTGGTCTTCTCAAAACTACCGTTGATTTGAAGTCTGCGAGGTTTTTAAAAGACGACGTCAGGCTCACTACCTGACAAATTATCCCAAAATAAGTTCTGGTGAATTGTGGATCGAAGGTAGTAACTTTGTCTAGACCTCTGCCTACCCCTGTGTCGAAGGTTTTATTTATTAATTTTAATAAAAGGTGGTTTCTAGAATATTGTGTAGAGTAGAGCTAGAATAGAAATAATTATATTATTTTTATGTTAAAAAAAACCTGATGCGTACATTATTAAGTCTATCCAAAGATAAATTGTAACGGTAAAAATAAAATAACAATTATTATAACATTAGTAAAATAAAAATTAATATAGACTTTACAGACTGCGAAGTTTCAGATGCCTTAAAATTAAATTCCTTAAAGAAAACAGTGGTGAAAATTACCGATTACGGAGCGTCTTTACACCATAATCAGAATTAACAAATGACAAATTCCAAACACGTATGTACTTGTACATATTGCAATTGTAAATAAAATACATCGATTATTATCATAAATGACTTTATTGATAGATAATTGTTCTATTTATTACAGCAATAAACATCAAATGCTTGTTCTTATAGATATTTTAATAATTTTTCAAGATATTTCAGGTAATTTTATATTCGACAAAATAATTTGTCCGTAAACTACATCACTGACAAGTAAAGTTTAAAAACAGTATGTTTCATGTTTATTTATTTAATTACATTAGACAGGATCACTAAATTATATTAATAATGCTTTGAAAACCGTGTAATTTAGTCGGACAGAATTTTGCTGTGTGACTCTTCTCTTCTATCGCGCATATAAGATTATTTTATTGAAATGAATAGATTACAAGTTTTACCTTTTTTGATTTCTATTTCTATATTTTTTTTAAATAACAAAAACATATCTTCAAATTTTAATGTAGGAAAATGTACGTACTTAATAAGTACTTACTCTGATTGTACAAACTCTCCTTGCAAGTGGTTAAAGGCGATAGTCTGGATAATGGTGATGAAATTCAATTAACAATTACTAAAAACTATTAAATGTTTTTAATTGTTTCTAATCATCAAATACCCATCTACCAGGTAGTTTCTGTCTAGAAATCGCAATGTTAGTGCCTAACTTTTCAGGACTGTACTTTAGTGACTGTAATGCGTGAGAAATTCGCAATAATTACTCAAAATTGGGGTTTCCCAAAATTAGATATGATAAACTAAATTTTGACTGAATGGTGAAGAAAATATACAGCGCGAAAGTTAATATTAAAAGGGGTCGAGGTAGGCCGAGACTAACTTTCGAAGACCATGTGAGCAAATTGCTCGAAGAGGGGTGGGTCAACAGTATACGGATACGACGTGCATGTATGAAGAAAATGATGAATCTGAAAGTAGCGTAAGGATAGTGACATTTGGCGATCTGTTCTCTCTGGCTTCCCCGTCAGGGACTATACTTGAAAATAAAATAAAATAATATTTTTTAAATCTCTACGTTGGAAACCCCAAGAATATAACGACAATTTTATATGTTTTAATATGCACGCACAAATGTTTAAACTTACAAGTTGAGCGCTACAAAGGATACAAAGGCAAGAAAGCAGAATGCTCATTGTTTTGGCTGGGGTTTAAGTACTAAATCGATCAATTTATAATGATTTATAGTCGTGAAGATAAACCAAATATTTGGTAATCGTCCTCTACTAACCCAGTGTCAGCTCCATACATTTTTTAAAATTTTTACAAGATCTAATGCGGGGAGTAAAAACCTGCTTCAAATTCTTGTTTAAAATCGAGTAGGATATTTGTTATTATTTTAGCCAATGCATAGATATCGCAGTAGTAATGTAATAGAAACCATTAAATATTACCAAACGAAATTAAATTAGCAGTAATTACATTCATTAAAGTTGCTATACTTTATTTAGTGCTAACACTCGGTAGCACGCAGTCGCACGTAGCAAAGCACAGGGCTATACAGCTGTGAGAATGCTCTTAAAGATTAATTAATGTATAACTATATTTATTAATCTTTAAGAGCATATAATAATCAATATATAACCATGTTTCATCATGAATAACCATGTTATTTTCTGTTAACATTATATTCAGTTTTAACAGATCCTAACTCACAGTCCTATTCATAGGATAACTTTAAAAATCTCCATTCAACTCTTTATCGCGAACCTCGTTCCCTTAACAAACTAAAGCTCCATATCATATGCAGTACAGCATAGTACAGGCTTCTTCAGTTCTTCTTTCACAGTTAAGGCTATACTCCTCTGGAACGCTCTTATTCCAATAAATCTTCGTTTAAAAGATTATTCAAAAACATTTTATGCATAACACCATCTGATCAATAATAAAAAACATTACATTATGTAAAATAATAACAAAAATATTAATAAAATAAATAAATAAATATCTTCACGCAATTCCCAATACAGGGGTAGACAGAGGTCAAGTCTAGAAAATTAAGTCCCTTTGACCCACCTTCCACCGAAGATATTTTCGGGACAACGTGACAGGTGGTGAGCCCGTCGCCGCCTTTGTGTCCAAGCCAACGATGAAATTCGTACATAAGTTTTTTTGAAAAACTCATTGGTACTGCCACCTGGGGATCGAACTCGGGTCTCTCGACTCGAAATTCCGACCACCCAACAACTCGGCTATCGTGACTTATACAAAAATATTAACAATATTATTGTTTTCTGTTTGTGCCGTTCATCTGATTCATACTTATTTTATGTATGTATGTATTTATATTTGTATGTATCATTGTAATATATGGTTGTGAGTACGGTTGTGTATGTATTTTCATATATCTTTCTTATATTATAATGAATAGTATAGTATAATTTATAGTCCACTAAATAATTTTTTCTTCGCGTTATTTTTTGTAATATTCATGTAATACACATTTTTTGTAATACACACGTATTATATAGTATGTACCGAAATGGGAAAGAAAGTTGCATCACAATTACATTATTGCCAAATCTTACGAATAGTAAAATAATAATTGAATATAAAATAAAAGTTGCGAGCAATTAATTTAGTAATCTACCTAAATGTTGTTAGTTTTTTTGATACAGTAAATTACAGCAAAATAGTTTAAAATTATTAATATGCATCTTGAATTAACTCTTTGTCTTGAAACACTGATAAAATAGTGCACATAGACTTTTTTTATAAATATGTAATAATTTTATATTAAACTTATAGTAATATGTACTAAATGGTACTAATAGGTAATAAAATTTGTAATCATTATTTACTATCTGTCGCAAAAAAAAACTAAATTTATAAGAGCTCATAGATACGTTAAATCCAAATTATGTTTTGTTTAGCCATACAGTATCAAAAAATATAGTGGTATTTTTATACAATAAGTCAGATGAGACTATTTTTAGATGTAGATACATATATAACGACCCGATAAAATCTAATGCAGGACAAAGGCTGCTCATGTTAAGAAGAGTTTGGCACAATCGCCACTACATAGCGTGATAAGACTTGAAGTGTAGCACGCTAATGAAATGATTTGGATTCGTGGTTTCTCGGGTTTATTACGTTAACTAAGTACATCATCGTTAAATAATATATAAAAAAACAGCTATCGATAATCATTTTTGATATTTCATTCCACATCCTTATGTCTTTGGTCAATAGAACTGCTCTTTGGTCTGGCTTGCATGACACTGACATCTGAAAGTGACAAGGAAAATATGCAATGACAAGAAGCATTGAGCATTTAGCAGCGAACAGAATTCAGAATCAGAATGAAATAAATTGAGTCAGTTAGGTTAAAGTACACAATAAAGTACATATTTCGTGATTGCTATCGCGTGCTGTTTTGTTTAGATGGATGTTTCATTAATCTAAATACTTTTCATTTTGTGTTTCACATATAATTTTTAAATTGACATCAAGTGATAACTAGTATAGGTTTGTTCATTGTTATTAGTCGAGGTGATAAGTTTTTTTGCAATTGTTCTGAATATTGAACCGATGTTTTAATATTTAATATTTTATTGAAGACTCATTTATGGGATATTTTTCGGAACAGGTATGTAAAATATGATTTATAACTACGTGCATTACATATACTACTTTGTTGACTTTGCAGGCATTAGTTTATTAGAAGTTCACAGCTTGTGTTTGAATGTAGGTCATATTTACTTAATAATGAATAGTACTGTTTTCGATTTACTGTTCGAACCGAATTTTATTTAATTTCGTTGTTTTAAAAATTTATTCAAATTTAATATATGAAATCTTTAATTGCCAATATATACCGGCACTGATGTCGTCTCATAATAAATATCAGTAATGAATTTTATACAACTAATCAAGTTACCTATGTAAAATATTCCACTTGGACTAGCCACATAGTTTATAGAACTGTCAACAATTAAGGAAGAAAAAATAGCAGATAAATAGCAGAACTTCCACTCAAAATATAAGTGTGGCAACCTATACAAAATTTTGGAGAGGTTGATGAATGCAGGTGGCATAAGGTGGGACTTTGTGAGGCCTATGCTGAAACTAGGCCTCCCCCAATGATGTCCAGTGAAATTTTGAATGGCTATAATTATATTAATGATGTTGCACTGATCTATTATTCATTAGTAATATAATATAATTTTTTATTCACAATTATATTAAACTTCCCACAGAATAACTAGTAAATAAAATTTTAACTATTAAGTTTATGAAGTAATTATTTTTTAATGTTTAAAACAGTTTTTTTACATATTCAGAATTTATTTTAAAAGGCTTAGTTAAAAATATGCTCTATGCATTTGAGTAATGACAAAATTTTTCCCACATAATGTGGAATTGCATTTTTTTTAACTTTCAGTATCATGACAAAACAATTTTATTTATTCCATAAAGTGTATTTCGTAGACCATTAGGGTGTGCTCCTCGAATTACACCCAGTCTTAATAGTTATGAAAACACAGGTTTTTTGCATGATGGAATTTTTGGAAATACCTTATTTGTATTCCCATTACTTGATAATTTAGTATTTGCCACATAACTATAATTCATATAATTACTTTCCTTTATATGTATAACGAAAAATATAGAATTACGTATAGGTTTTTGTAAACACTGATACCAGATACATTCATCCAAAGCATTATAATTTTGCTAATTTTATAACTTTGTTTCCTAATAACCATTTTTTTTATTCAACTCTCAATTTGTATGAAATAAATACATGAAAGCTATCTTAACTTTTTTTTGAATGAAATGTATAATAATAATATATTATGTAACATAACAAGTCATGATCACCAAGTGGTTGGGTGATTGGAATTCATGTCATGAGACCATAGTTTGATCTCTGTGAAGTAGGCTCGTAATAATGGGAATATCTTCACGCAATTCCCAATACAGGGGTAGACAGAGGTCTAGTCTAGACAATTAAGTCCATTTGACCCACCTTCTACCGAAGATATTTTCGGGACAATGTGACAGGTGGTGAACGCCTTCTTTAAGTCCAAGCCACCGATATAATTCGTTCATAAGTTTTAGAGAAATCCATTGGTAAAAGCCTGCCACCTTGGGATTGAACTTAGGTCTCTTGAATCGAAATGCATAGATTTTTACTATCCAATGACTTTTGGCAAATAATTACATTGTTCCTTTTTATACAGATTCTAATATATTTGTCACACCATTTAAAGAAATTGTCTCATCTTTGTGTCCAAAACTAAGGTCCATAAATACTTGACATCATTCAAAGCCATGGTTTTTATGGCGGCCTGACCACTCTCGGCACCCAACATACACTAACATAGTTCATCCAGATATTCAGAAACTAATGATACAACTATTTAAAATCATTATACTAATTATACTATTACTAATTGTCCCGTAAATATAGGTAGTATTTTATATTCCAATTTTATATTGATTTGTGGTCTGTAAGGAAATTTTTTAAAGAACTATTTTAAAGGGACATATGTTCTTCAAGCTTCAATTGATGGTAACTCTCAATATACATACATACATATAATCACGCCTCTTTCCCGTAGGGGTAGGCAGATACAACTACTTTCCACTTGCTACGATCCTTACATACTTGTTTCGCTTCGTCCACTCTCAATATAATGTTACAATTAATGTTGGAAACTCATAAGCTTATAACATAATGGTTATGGTAAATAAACATTAAGAATTAGATGTCGTGTGTTTGTCGGTGACCAAGCGGAAGGGCAGCGGTACTGAAGAGCTCCCTGGCGGGGCGTTAGCTCTATGGTCTGGAGTCCCGGAGAGCGAGAGCGCCTGCCAGGGAGTAGGGGTGCTGCTGTCGTCTCGGTTGGTCCATGTTATGACTGAATATAAGGTAGTGAACTCGAGACTTCTCTGGGTTCGCTTTAAATTGGGACTGACGAAGTTATTCCTTTTGGCTGTTTATGCGCCGGTAGCTTCGTCGTCCAGAGCTGAGCTGGAGGAGTTTTGGGAGAATGTAAGAGGAGTTCTAGATTTGGTTAGAGGAAACGAAAGAATTGTTGTATGAGGTGATTTGAATGGATGGGTTGGTACCGCTCGGCCAGGGTACGAGTCGGTGCTTGGATTGTTTGAAAGATGACAAAAATGGATAAGGGCGTGCTTCGATGGTTTGGGCACGTTGAGCGAATGAGTGAAGACCGAATGGTGAAGAAAATATATAGCGCGAAAGTTAATATTAAAATAAATAAATATATGAATATAAACATCTTCACGCAATTCCCAATACAGGGGTAGACAGAGGTCTAGTTAAGACAATTATGTCCCTTCGACCCACCTTCCACCGAAGATATTTTCGGGACAACGTGACAGGTGGTGAGCCCGTCGCCGCCTTTATGTCCAAGCCTTTATGTAAAAACCCATTGGTACGAGCCAGCCACTTGGGGATCGAACTCGGGTCTCTTGAGTCGAAATTCCGACCACCCAACCACTCGGCTATCGTGGCTATCAAAAGGTAAGGTAAAGGTAGACCGAGACTAACTTTCGAAGACCATGTGAGCAAATTGCTCGAAGAGGGGAGGGTCAAGAGCACTCGGATACCTAGACGTGTATGTATGAAGAAGATGATGAATCTGAAAGAAGCGAAAGAAAAAAAAGTATGTGGGGATTGTGACACTTGGCGATCTGTTCTCTCTGGCTACCACGTCAGGGATTGTGCGTGAAGATAAGTAAGTAAGTAAATAAACAAAATGTTTTCATTAATTCCTTAAAAAATTTATGGTTACTGAGGGTGAACTGATAGTTCAGAATACATGCCCTGTTAATATCCTCTGGACATGGTTCTCTCGACTAAGAGATTTGCAATAATTGCAAACCTTGGTGATTGCAGTACCAGTCCTATATTTTACGCTGGTATTTATTTAGAGGTGGTTATACCTGCTGGATACTGTAGCCAATCATTCATAATTCTAAGTCTTTTCTTTATTAGCTGAGTATGTACATATACATTTAAGGTCTGCTATGTTTCACTTTTTGGTAAACCTGCTTTGACATCAAATTACATTCATAGAAACAAAAATTTTGTTAATATACAATAATTATTAACAAGGAAATTCGTAGAGCCCTATTCCTCTGGTATGGTACTAAGAACGCTGGCTGCATTTCCATGATGAATGGCTAGACTTAACCATTGAGCGAGAAGAGATCGCCAAGAGATGGCCCCACGGACAGAGCGTCTCCTTTCAAAGACTCATATTTACGCTATGTTCCCGATTCAGCTGCTTTTGATGCCGCCCCGGCCCTTATCGAAGTATCCTTGATATGGGAAGCCGCTAATATAAAGACGTAAGTAGCGTCCCACCCAAGGGCTTTGCATCTCTTCCGTGGGACTAATGTCAAGCTGACATATTCCACAAGGCTCTAAAACAGAGGGAATATTTATGGAAACAAGTGCCCTACGGATAATTTCATTCAAATAGTCGTGATGAGACAGTCTGACAGCACTTTTTTGTTATAAAAGTCTGTGGAGGCTCAACTCATCAACGTTGCTGCCAAATATTGATGTGGTTCGATGTGGTTGACGAATTGATGGTCCTAATCGGACTCCTACAGCTATGCGTACTTTCGCTATACAGTAATATACCAGGGTTACTTGATGATAAAGCATGTAGCCAGTAACTGGATTCCATTGTCGAAACACCTAGAAAGCGGGCGCTGTCTCTGCCATAGTGGAAATTATGAACCAACGCGATATCCCACCATTTTTGTGAGATAGGTTCCAGTGGAATATCCTCGCCGAGACAGAGACATATTCATGCTTCGTTTCAAAAGTCATATTATTCATAATAGATATCTCAAACCTCTGATTCATAGTGCACCAGTGATTTTAGATATCTGCTATAGAGTTTTGTTGGGTGAAATAAAGCATAAAAGATGAAAAAGTAAAAAAAAATCTCTAGCTAAAAATATGTTGAAGTACTTGTTGGATATTTTTTATGAAAATTAGATTGCCACATAGGTTACGATTTAATATAATATGTAGCCGACTGTCTTAGTGTGGTTAATAAGTTTGAAGGCCAGTATAAGTCAATATGTGTATAATTCACAAATTATTTGCTTTTGTCTAGTCTTCATTGCTTAAACAAATACATAAAGAAAAATGGACAACCCACCAAGCAGTTAAAACTGTATGTTTGGTAAAAGAACTAATGTGGAATAGATAAGGATGACATAATGATTTTTATGTGTTTCCTGTCTTATTTTTGGAAAATTTATAATTTAAATATTTTATTTTTGTCATTCTGTTCATAAACTGCTCATTAAATTACGTCACAATAATGCATGGACAATAACCGCTATTATGACATAATTTTATTGATATCTGTAGTAACTAACCTCTAGACATCTAAACAATTGACAAACTTTATAGAGAGGTTTATATTTACATGAAAACTGATTGATCATTAAAATAATTGACTCTGCCTTTTAGGACTGGATGTATTTTGATTTTAATAACTTTAATATCAATAAACACCTCCATTTACTGCTTGATAACTTTGGATGTTATTCAGATGCCACCATGATGGAAATTTGTGACGAATGGTTCTTTTTTATTACTATATTTAAATAATATCTATATATATATATATATATATATATATATATATATATATATATATATATATATATATATATATATATATATATATATATATATATATATATATATATATATATATATATATATATATATATATATATATATATATATATATATAAAAGTCAACAAAATGTGAGAAAGAAACTTTACAAGAGCAAATAACTTAATGTAAACTTTCGTTACTAAACAAATTTCACTCTTATGAGAAGCTATTTTTAAAATGTCCTACGTGCTTCGTGTCTGGTAGGATCTATAGAAATGACGTCATCACACGTCACTACAAGACATCGGTGTCCTTGCTCCAAATCGTCATGTAGAGACTGCGACACTCATAGATATTAGGTACTTGGTCATTATTATTGTGAGACCAATTTTAAATTCGAATAACTAATTTCACATTAAATTCGACTTGTTACCTCTAGTGATAGTTCATTTACTGAAAGATTATTCTTTGTCTAGGTGTCGTTACTCGTTAAAGATTGCACAATGTTGCAATCACAATGTACACTAGCTTACATGGTAAAAAATAGAAAAATAACAAATAGACGGCTGTTTAAATAGTTTTTTGTAGTTCGAGTAAATCAAGTCTAAGGTATAAGACAACCAATTATTAGGAACAAAGAAAGGCATTTATTTTGGTATCTTGACATACTTTGTCGTTTTTCGGTATATAGACAAATATACGTACATTATACGTAGTTGAACCAAAATGGAGTTCACTCAGAAATTATATTTTAAGGAGCAATAACTTACTAATAAAGATAGCGAAAGAGTGGACTAGATTTTAATCCATGTTTACAATATTGCTGAAAGTTTGCGACGAAGCCTAAGTATTTTATACATAGCCTGAGCGGAGTCTTACTAAGGCATCATCTTTCGAGTCTCCGTAAAATCCACACTGTACTTACGAGATATGCGGGATTGTGCGATAACCGTTGTAATACCCGGAATATTGCTCTTTGTCGGAGTCTTAGATTCGTAAACCCCGGCAATTGAAGTTAGGTAATCAAATTTCGAATCGTCTTTAGACCAAACTGAACTGATTTTGATGATGGTTTTTTTTGTGAAATTTTATTCGAGCGTAACTTCAAATACATGGACATGTACCGTACGTACTTTTCTAAAGGTACATTTTCGTATATTTTTATGTAGTTAAACGTAGTAAATGATACGAATTATAGCGTTGGCTTGGACATAAAGACGGCGACGGGCTCTCCACCTGTCTTTATATCTTCGGTGGAAGGTGGGTCTAAGGGACTTAATTGTCTAGACTAGACCTCGGTCTACCCCTGTATTGGGAATTGTGTGAAGATATTTATTTATATTTATAGTAAATGTTAAGCATATATGTAGACATATTGTATGTCTATAAGATTTATATATTTATATTCTACAAATGTATTATTATTATTGTGTGGTTTGGATTACAAAGAAGATCACGGAATAATAACACAAACTTTCTCCTTTGTTCAATATCTCAAGTCGGAGTTGTTTTGAGTTTATTACAACTTGACATATTTTCGTTTTATAAATATATATATATATATATATATATATATATATATATATATATGGTTGCGGTGGATTCGGAAATAAAAGTCAACAAAATGTGAGAAAGAAACTTTACAAGAGCAAATAACTTAATGTAAACTTTCGTTACTAAACAAATTTCACTCTTATGAGAAGCTATTTTTAAAATGTCCTACGTGCTTCGTGTCTGGTAGGATCTATAGAAATGACGTCATCACACGTCACTATAAGACATCGGTGTCCTTGCTCCAAATCGTCATGTAGAGACTGCGACACTCATAGATATTAGGTACTTGGTCATTATTATTGTGAGACCAATTTTCATTTCGAATAACTAATTTCACATTAAATTCGACTTGTTACCTCTAGTGATAGTTCATTTACTGAAAGATTATTCTTTGTCTAGGTGTCGTTACTCGTTAAAGATTGCACAATGTTGCAATCACAATGTACACTAGCTTACATGGTAAAAATAGAAAAATAACAAATAGACGGCTGTTTAAATAGTTTTTGTAGTTCGAGTAAATCAAGTCTAAGGTATAAGACAACCAATTATTAGGAACAAAGAAAGGCATTTATTTTGGTATCTTGACATACTTTGTCGTTTTTCGGTATATAGACATATATACGTACATTGTACGTAGTTGAACCAAAATGGAGTTCACTCAGAAATTATATTTTAAGGAGCAATAACTTACTAATAAAGATAGCGAAAGAGTGGACTAGATTTTAATCCATGTTTACAATATTGCTGAAAGTTTGCGACGAAGCCTAAGTATTTTATACATAGCCTGAGCGGAGTCTTACTAAGGCATCATCTTTCGAGTCTCCGTAAAATCGTATCATCCGTATCCAAGTTAGTTCAAGTACAGTACACTGTACTTACGAGATATGCCGGATTGTGCGATAACCATTGTAATACCCGGAATATTGCTCTTTGTCGGAGTCTTAGATTCGTAAACCCCGGCAATTGAAGTTAGGTAATCAAATTTCGAATCGTCTTTAGACCAAACTGAACTGATTTTGATGATGGTTTTTTTTGTGAAATTTTATTCGAGCGTAACTTCAAATACATGGACATGTACCGTACGTACTTTTCTTAAGGTACATTTTCGTATATTTTTATGTAGTTAAACGTAGTAAATGATACGAATTATAGCGTTGGCTTGGACATAAAGACGGCGACGGGCTCTCCACCTGTCTTTATGTCTTCGGTGGAAGGTGGGTCTAAGGGACTTAATTGTCTAGACTAGACCTCGGTCTACCCCTGTATTGGGAATTGTGTGAAGATATTTATTTATATTTATAGTAAATGATAAGCATATATGTAGACATATTGTATGTCTATAAGATTTATATATTTATATTCTACAAATGTATTATTATTATTGTGGTTTGGATTACAAAGAAGATCACGGAATAATAACACAAACTTTCTCCTTTGTTCAATATCTCAAGTCGGAGTTGTTTTGAGTTTATTACAACTTGACATATTTTCGTTTTATAAATATATATATATATATATATATATATATATATATATATATATATATATATGGTTGCGGTGGATTCGGAAATAAAAGTCAACAAAATGTGAGAAAGAAACTTTACAAGAGCAAATAACTTAATGTAAACTTTCGTTACTAAACAAATTTCACTCTTATGAGAAGCTATTTTTAAAATGTCCTACGTGCTTCGTGTCTGGTAGGATCTATAGAAATGACGTCATCACACGTCACTATAAGACATCGGTGTCCTTGCTCCAAATCGTCATGTAGAGACTGCGACACTCATAGATATTAGGTACTTGGTCATTATTATTGTGAGACCAATTTTCATTTCGAATAACTAATTTCACATTAAATTCGACTTGTTACCTCTAGTGATAGTTCATTTACTGAAAGATTATTCTTTGTCTAGGTGTCGTTACTCGTTAAAGATTGCACAATGTTGCAATCACAATGTACACTAGCTTACATGGTAAAAATAGAAAAATAACAAATAGACGGCTGTTTAAATAGTTTTTTGTAGTTCGAGTAAATCAAGTCTAAGGTATAAGACAACCAATTATTAGGAACAAAGAAAGGCATTTATTTTGGTATCTTGACATACTTTGTCGTTTTTCGGTATATAGACAAATATACGTACATTATACGTAGTTGAACCAAAATGGAGTTCACTCAGAAATTATATTTTAAGGAGCAATAACTTACTAATAAAGATAGCGAAAGAGTGGACTAGATTTTAATCCATGTTTACAATATTGCTGAAAGTTTGCGACGAAGCCTAAGTATTTTATACATAGCCTGAGCGGAGTCTTACTAAGGCATCATCTTCGAGTCTCCGTAAAATCGTATCATCCGTATCCGTTAGTTCAAGTACAGTACACTGTACTTACGAGATATGCGGGATTGTGCGATAACCGTTGTAATACCGGAATATTGCTCTTTGTCGGAGTCTTAGATTCGTAAACCCCGGCAATTGAAGTTAGGTAATCAAATTTCGAATCGTCTTTAGACCAAACTGAACTGATTTTGATGATGGTTTTTTTTGTGAAATTTTATTCGAGCGTAACTTCAAATACATGGACATGTAACGTACGTACTTTTCTTAAGGTACATTTTCGTATATTTTTATGTAGTTAAACGTAGTAAATGATACGAATTATAGCGTTGGCTTGGACATAAAGACGGCGACGGGCTCTCCACCTGTCTTTATATCTTCGGTGGAAGGTGGGTCTAAGGGACTTAATTGTCTAGACTAGACCTCAGTCTACCCTGTATTGGGAATTGTGTGAAGATATTTATTTATATTTATAGTAAATAATAAGCATATATGTAGACATATTGTATGTCTATAAGATTTATATTTATAGTAAATAATAAGCATATATGTAGACATATTGTATGTCTATAAGATTTATATATTTATATTCTACAAATGTATTATTATTATTGTGTGGTTTGGATTACAAAGAAGATCACGGAATAATAACACAAACTTTCTCCTTTGTTCAATATCTCAAGTCGGAGTTGTTTTGAGTTTATTACAACTTGACATATTTTCGTTTTATAAATATATATATATATATGGTTGCGGTGGATTCGGAAATAAAAGTCAACAAAATGTGAGAAAGAAACTTTACAAGAGCAAATAACTTAATGTAAACTTTCGTTACTAAACAAATTTCACTCTTATGAGAAGCTATTTTTAAAATGTCCTACGTGCTTCGTGTCTGGTAGGATCTATAGAAATGACGTCATCACACGTCACTATAAGACATCGGTGTCCTTGCTCCAAATCGTCATGTAGAGACTGCGACACTCGTAGATATTAGGTACTTGGTCATTATTATTGTGAGACCAATTTTAATTTCGAATAACTAATTTCACATTAAATTCGACTTGTTACCTCTAGTGATAGTTCATTTACTGAAAGATTATTCTTTGTCTAGGTGTCGTTACTCGTTAAAGATTGCACAATGTTGCAATCACAATGTTCACTAGCTTACATGGTAAAAAATAGAAAAATAACAAATAGACGGCTGTTTAAATAGTTTTTTTGTAGTTCGAGTAAATCAAGTCTAAGGTATAAGACAACCAATTATTAGGAACAAAGAAAGGCATTTATTTTGGTATCTTGACATACTTTGTCGTTTTTCGGTATATAGACATATATACGTACATTGTACGTAGTTGAACCAAAATGGAGTTCACTCAGAAATTATATTTTAAGGAGCAATAACTTACTAATAAAGATAGCGAAAGAGTGGACTAGATTTTAATCCATGTTTACAATATTGCTGAAAGTTTGCGACGAAGCCTAAGTATTTTATACATAGCCTGAGCGGAGTCTTACTAAGGCATCATCTTTCGAGTCTCCGTAAAATCTACACTGTACTTACGAGATATGCCGGATTGTGCGATAACCATTGTAATACCCGGAATATTGCTCTTTGTCGGAGTCTTAGATTCGTAAACCCCGGCAATTGAAGTTAGGTAATCAAATTTCGAATCGTCTTTAGACCAAACTGAACTGATTTTGATGATGGTTTTTTTTGTGAAATTTTATTCGAGCGTAACTTCAAATACATGGACATGTAACGTACGTACTTTTCTAAAGGTACATTTTCGTATATTTTATGTAGTTAAACGTAGTAAATGATACGAATTATAGCGTTAGTTTGGACATAAAGACGGCGACAGGCTCTCCACCTGTCTTTATGTCTTCGGTGGAAGGTGGGTCTAAGGGACTTAATTGTCTAGACTAGACCTCGGTCTACCCTGTATTGGGAATTGTGTGAAGATATTTATTTATATTTATAGTAAATGATACGAATTATAGCGTTAGTTTGGACATAAAGACGGCGACGGGCTCTCCACCTGTCTTTATGTCTTCGGTGGAAGGTGGGTCTAAGGGACTTAATTGTCTAGACTAGACCTCGGTCTACCCCTGTATTGGGAATTGTGTGAAGATATTTATTTATATTTATAGTAAATGTTAAGCATATATGTAGACATATTGTATGTCTATAAGATTTATATATTTATATTCTACAAATGTATTATTATTATTGTGTGGTTTGGATTACAAAGAAGATCACGGAATAATAACACAAACTTTCTCCTTTGTTCAATATCTCAAGTCGGAGTTGTTTTGAGTTTATTACAACTTGACATATTTTCGTTTTATAAATATGGTATTGGTATTTAAAGGTTTTTGATAAAATAGCTGCACATTCTACGGTTATTTTATTAAACTCTAATTAAAAGTTGGGCAATTATTTCGTATAGTAATGTACACTAAACTCGTCGGTTTTAGCTTTAAAAATTGTTTTAAAGTTATTTACTCGGTCTTATTTGCTCATTCTTATATTTTAACAGAGAAAGTTTCCTAGAAAAAAAGAGTCCTAGATTATCTGCGAATGCAGTACTGTGTGGTACGAAGAATGCTACTAACTGACCCACCGTTATGTTTCGAGCTCGCATGTTTTTTAGTCGTTACCTTACATTCAGTGTTTCTATTAACACGTATATGAAACAGCTGCTAGGTTAAAATATAAAAAAATGTCTAGTCTGCTCAAATGTAAGCTCAAAAAACGTTCATACGTCAAAAAAGTATTGGATGTACGTACGCTTATGAGAAAATATTTATTATTACTCTATGAAAAATATTTTTACCCCTATGAAAGAGTCCTATTTGCGTGTGGCGGTCAAAAGTGTAGGTTGCACGTTATCGGACAAAAAATTTGTCCCGAAACCGCATCTTAGGCTGGAGTGCGCTTTTCTTACGCTCTTTGCGTCGCATCTGATTGATTTAAGATTATGTTAAGGAAAATTTAAGTTCATTATTCAGTTCATCATCATCAGTTCATTAATCTGTTTTCGGTTATCTATACAGATTTCAAATAACTCTTAAGAGCACTCGGCGCGTAGCATACAACGTTCCGAAGTAAAACAAGCATTCTTTAAATGACAATTCTCGTCAAAGCTGTAATATAGAAGTATATTATTTTCCATGTTTATTCTGTTTTCAAGGGGATTCTTTCTCTCATTATCTGCACTTTTGAACTCTTATCATATTTGATGCATAGTGATGACTCAGGTTTCCGGGTCGTTCACATTAATTAGTTTACGATGTCAATACCTACGCCATGCAACATTTACTTATATGGCGCACCTTGTTTATGAGTTAGTTGAGCTGCTTATTCGTTTTGGTCTTTGTTAGAATTTGTCATAACTAACAAATTCATAGTGATAGCTTGTGTATGCACATTACTAACCTTATCCCGAATATTGTTTTGAAAAAAAAATTGGAAAAGATCGGCCATGCTTTTCTGTGGTGTACAGATGAGTGGATGCATACATTCTATACATGATATTTATAATTTAAGCTAAATGTCTTTAAAAATTTTAAAATGAACAAAATTAAAAGCTGATTGGACGTTACTGCTGTTGTTAGTGTTTATTATGGTATTGTTTATCCCATCATTTATCTATGGCCACTACGATTTACAAAGTTTTTAGTCGTCCTTTTAGTTATTCCTTGCGTCGCCCATGGGAAGATGTTTTTTGTTAAAGAAACCAAGATTTCCACGGGCAAATTCTTTCATCGTTTTCCGTGTGAAAACGATGTAAGAATTTGCCACTTTCGACTCTTTCTACGAATTCACACTTGACCTCTATTTGAAGATCATAATTTTATGAGTTATCGATGTCCGTCACCGGAGAATATAAACACATAATCGTAAGCTATTCTTTCCGTCAATTTGCGTAAACAATAATATCTACTCCTACTTAAATTTTTATGACGTCAATTATCATAATGTTTTATTTTCGCTCCGACTATCTGTGTCCAACAGCTTTTCACGTGATATTGTGCAATGTAAGCAGATAAATAATTACAAAAGCAATGATAAAAGGAAACGTTCATGTTTTGCCTTGAAGTATCCCATTGACCGACAATTATGAGTGTTTTGCAGATTTTGTTTTAATGTTTAAATTATTTTCACATTCGGCATAAATGAAGATAATAAAAAAATCACGACAGTTGGGTGGTCGGAATTTCGAGTCACGAGACCCGATTTTGATCCCCAGGTGGCAGGCTCGGACCAATGGGTTTTTCAAAAACTTATGTACGAATTATGTCTACCCTTGTATTGGGAATTGCGTGAAGATATTTTTTTTATTTAGTTGAGGAAAAGCATCATTACTATCATAATAAAAATTCTGTACGTTGGCACAAAAATAATATTGGACCGTCAACATTTTCGAAGTGGAAAGTTTCTTGATCAGCATCACGATGGCGTGAAAAAAAGATCACAAAAACTTGTACGGAATAACATGTTCGTAATACTTGTTGGAATTAAACATGTCGTGTTTTTTCCTTTTTCAATTCCTGATATACGCATTGTACATCAATACGCCTTGTGTATTGCACACAAATTCGTGCATTAAATGTGCTTAAAAAAATGAAATTGGGTCATAAAAATTATATTATCGTTTCTAGATAGTATCATATAGGTCAACAATATCTAAAGTAAATTGCGATAATTATTATCTTACACGAAAGTACATAATCCATTTCATTTTACTTATGTTTTATTTTTAATTTTAAATTCCTTCATAAGGGCATTCTATTTTATCTCATAATACTTTCCAAGTTGTAGTTGTAGCTTCCTACGTTTCTTTTTGCAAGTAATTTTCAAGTTACTCAAGGACTTCGTCAATATCCTGCCCTATATAAATAAATTACTTGGGATTGTCTGTATATGAAAAAATTTCGTGCTTAGAATAAATTTTTAAAACTTCTATTCAAAATTAGTAATCGATGAACAAACATGCTTGTGAAAATAGTTTTAAAAGAATAGAGGTAAGGCTGTGAAGGTTAAATTTATGTATTCAAAGGTGATCAATGCTCAGTTATTGGGATTGTACTTATTTGACTCATTGTCAGTAGTTAGTTGCCGTAGCGTAGTTAATTGCCACATATTATTGAAATATAATATTTAAACTGGGGTTTAATTTTAAATGTATATATAATAAATTTTCAAATGCTGGCACCCGGCGAGCGTTACCAAGCTATATATTCAATGATAAGAAAATTACGTATGTATAGTTAATATTCGACAAAGTTGTTACACGAATGTGTCTACAACACAAACGAAATTTATTTTAAGCGCTTAGATATTTCGCTAGTCTATCAAAGCTATTTTTACAAAAATACGGAGCTTACAGATTTTTTTTTCTAGCTAGAACGTTGTCTTTTTGTTAGGGTAATTAACTTTATTATTATGCTGCGTCAGGTAATTTTCAAGAGTAAATCAAAAACTAAGTTTGATGTAAGGTCGTTTTCATTTTGTTCGAGATTTTCATAATCATATTAATCAAAATCATTTATCACCAACATGAATTAAGAAATATTGTTTCTCTATGTTTGTGCAGTTTTACTGAAATGGTTTTCCTTTGTTTTTGCACCAGACCTCTAATCAACTGTATACGACAGACAATTCCTAAAACGGTTTCTGTTATCGCCGATGACAGCATCAGGCACCTTGCTCTTTAGAAAAGGCTCCTCATCTTTAATGTAGTAGTAGATAATTATCGTAATTCTTTTGAGAATAATGCCTCTTCCACGGAGCCAGATCAGACATACTTAAAACGTTGACTTCTCAATATATGTATTCCAGAAAAATACCTTAAGATTTAAAATATGAGCAACTGTTTATGATACAGAGCAAAATATGCACAACTAACAAATAATATCTCATTACGTCGATTTATATTACTACTACTTTCATGTTTGCCGATTTTTCTGATGTGTCTTTTCATACTGTTCGCATTACCTTGGTCTACCGAAAATGAATAGACAGGTTTTTAAATATTGCAGGTTTAAAAGACCTTATCATTGAAATGCATTAGGACGTACTTCGATGGCTTGGGCACGTTGAATTGTGTGAAGACCTTAAGATGAAGAAAATTTATTGCAAACGAAAGTTATCAAGAAAAGGGGTTGAGGCGAACTTTCGAGGTCCATGTATGCAAATATTTCAAAGAAGTGAAAGTCAGGGTTAGTTGGATACTTAGAAGGGCGTGTATGAAGAAAATGATGGATCTGAAAGAATCGTAAGCGATATTTGTCTATCTGTTGTATTTCGCTACCCCGTTTCAGATAATACGGGAAGATATTATAATAATAGTGTCAACGTTATTTATTGTAAAAAACACGATAAGATTAAGTTCAACTGAAGTTAACTGTCTAAGCGTTAAATGAGTGATTTTAAAATTGTAATTACAATTTTATAGAAACGTCTTGCTTTGTCCTTTGAATTATACTTATACAGTATATCCATTTCATCCATGGTCAAATCTGTATGTTCGTTATTTGAATACAAATATAGAATATGTGATACCTCGATTTGTTCAGTGGTTACGACATAGGCTTAATTTAACGCGGCGGATCATGGGATAGAGTGTGACCCAGAATAAACAATTTATTGGGAACAGATATATGTACTATATCCGCCTGCATTATATGTACTATATCCAGTATTCAATACTGGGATTGAAACTTAACTAAAAGTGTAATCGGATGACATTTTAAAAACTTTACTAATCTTTTAGTTTAAAAAAAAATGTGTACGCCTTTACTTCTTGTCCAATTTAAGGCGTTTTAATTGTACAATTACAAGTTATCCATATTTCTAGATATATAAATAAGCGTCTGTATGTGTAATATACACATATTTTACATAAAGTATGTACGAATGTAACATATGCGTGCATTTCAAGTAGTAGTAGTTTTTAAATATTTTTTCAAGTTTGTTTTTTGTACGTTATTTCTTTCGTTTATTCAATTATTTTACCCTTTTCTGTTGCCTTTCTCATCAACCTTTTAGTTAACTAAAATAGCATGCCTTGTGTTCTAAAGTTTTTCCTTTGTTAATTTATTAATACCTTTATGATAAACAGCATTAAAATCCTATTGAAAGTATTTTAAATCCTGGAAACTCTTCTGTCCCTCAGTGTACGTATAAATAAGCATTATTTATCTATCTCCTCAATAATATAGCGACGGACGTGTCATTGCTCCTTGAAACTATATGCAAAAGCGGACAACGGTGTAATGTTTTTTTTGTTGGTGCCGACCTCGTGGCGTCGGCACGTGGCGATTGGCCTTTCGCACGAAACGCCCGCGTGATACCCTCCGTCTCATTCGTGCATACTGCATGCTGTCGGTTTAGGGCTGCAATAAACGAATTTCCGATTTCGTATATTCGATAACGTAATCCGGCACTTTTTTTTATTGCCATTACGTAATAATAAAGCGTAGGATAAAGTGAAGTTTATAACAATAAAACAAATGAAGTCTTTGTTAAGGTTACACAATAATTCTTATTAAAGTAACTTTTTCCTTTTCTCTAATGAGTCATATCACACTAATTACATAAACAAAAAGACTAATTTTGCATCTAATGTATTACACAATCTAAGATATTTGTAATTTGGTGTAGAATAGGACTCAAAAAGTAACGAAAAAAAAAAAACTTTTTATTCGAACATGTGATATGTATGTTGGAAATTTTTATTACTCTTCAAGAAAGAAAATGGCGCCACGTTAAAGTTGTTCAGATTTAGGTTACTTTTTAATACCTATTAACATTAGAAACGTCTCTACTTTGCACAAGTGGGTGCATGTTATCAAAACGCGGACTTTTCTTTTTCACTCTTAATGTTTATATCCGCATCCACAAGATGCGAGGATAGGTTGATATCGTATCAATCAAAACCTTCAGTAATTTCAAATTTTTCAGCAATATATTCACGCAATTTCCAATACAGAAGTCTAGTCTTGACAATTAAGTCCCTTCGACCACCCTTCATCGAAGATATTTTCGGGAAAACGAGACAGGTGGTGAGCCCGTCGCCGTCTTTATTTCCAAGCCAACGATATAATTCGTGCATAAGTTTTGAGAAAAACCGATTGGTATAAGCCTGCCACCTGGAGATCGAACTCGGGTCTCATGACTCAAAATTCCGACCACCCAACCACTCGGCTATCGTGACTTTTAAAAAAAAATAAAATAAAAAAGAGTTCGATCCCCAGGTGGCAGTACCAATGAGTTTTTCAAAAAACTTATGTACGAATTTTATCATTGGCTTGGACATAAAGGCGGCGACGGGCTCACCACCTGTCACGTTGTCCCGAAAATACCTTCGGTGGAAGGTGTGTCAAAGGGACTTAATTGTCTAGACTTGACCTCTGTCTACCCCTGTATTGGGAATTGCGTGACTTTTACATATTCTTATATTAATAATTTTATGTTATGTTCTGAGTTTTATTGTTATTTAGCTCATATTAATCTTTATTTCATATACCTGTTAATCTTCACAATTAATCTATTCATTCAGTCGCGTTCTAGAAAACCCTTATGTAGAATCGTGTTGGAAATAATGTGACATCGTATCATATTAAGGGCCGCAGTTGAGATAACTTTTCGATGAATCGAATGGTGATCGTCAATAATTGATGTCCTCAATTGGTCGCGACGGTGCGTGCATTATATGTATTATTGGTAAACAAACATCGGAGAAAGTTCCATTGATCGAATCTGTTTTATTACTGGTCGTCCAATAATCTCTTATAATGCTAAAAAGTCTATCTGCTGTCATGTATAGTTGTAGTTATTGAAGCGTGCTCGCCGGTAATCAAATCACAACAAGGGCTGTATCGCAGATAATTCGTCGTTTCGCTGATTTATCGTGACTGTTGATGTGCTTATCGTGCCATTTGTGCTGTCATGTGATGACATTTAATCATGTTCATGCATTACTCATAATTCTATTTTTAAAGATTTTAAATGGTACTCGATGCGGTAAATAAGCGCAGTAATTTTTAAAGGTCCCATCTTTTACTAGCATTTACCTGCGACTACATTTGTGTACTTTTCCATTTTGCTTGCAGAATTTTATGAGATGGCCTTATTTGCAGTAAATTAGTAAACAAACTAGTCCGTGTTTATAACTATAAATGGAGTTTTTAAATAAAAACCTCTTTAATGCTCTTCTTCATGTATCGCGGGGCTCCAGTAGTATAATTTGTATAAAATATTTTTTATGGTAATGTTAAATTATTTCGATTTGTATAAAATTATTATAATCCACAGCGTTTGGAAAATTGATTTATTGAAAAATGATTTGGAGCGAGCACATAGATAACACGACGGTATTTTTCATGTTTCTGTTTTGTTGACAGGTGCACAGGTGACAAAGGCTGAAAATGACGGTGGAGAAGAGCAAAGGCATGACACAGAAGACGCCGCCGGTGACAAGGAAGGTCGCACCGGACGGCGGCTGGGCTTGGATGGTTTGCTTAGGAGTTAGCTTAGTAAATGTAAGTTTAAAGTTATATTCATTCGTTACGAGCACAGTCATTTCATTGCTCAATTTTTTTATTACCCTTTCACAATGTACGAATATGATTTTAATTATTTATGTGGCATATTCACTTCTGCAATTTTTTTTGACAAACTTGGTCGATGATCTATGAACATTTGTATGTAGATGTCGGGTCTGTAGATTTGTATAGTCTGACAGTCTATCTGCTAGAGAAACATGCTCCTACAATTTTATATGTACATTGAACACATATTTTTGTATTCGTTTTAAACTTTACCTATAGACGTATACATACATACTTATATTTATCTATTTATATTCAGAAAAAAACAAATTACAAGTGAAAACAACAATACACTGTACTATAAAACCAAGTGTTTTTTTTTGTACAATGGAGTTCGTCCATACAGATAACATTATTTAGCAGTTTACTTATTATAAACCAGATATTTTACATTAATAGTTACGAACATGATACAGGAATTTTTAGTGAGGGTAAATTAGGTGCGAATATTTTTGTCGTTATAACAATGACGAGCACATAAAAAAAGAAAAAGAAACAAATGCGTTCGAGTGTCCTACGAGTGTGTCAACATTATTATCAATTATTTCATATAATTATCATGTAGCAAAGCTAAGTAGTAGTTAGTTAATATAGATTTGATGTTGTTTGGGTTTATTTCGTAACGTAATGGGTGGTAATTCGTTTATTAGTTTTGGAATCATAAATTCGAGTATGCGTTTTCCATAGTTATTCTTATTATACACAGGCACATATATTTTTTTATTAGAGATAGCGCGAGTACCTTTGCTATGTGATATTAGAGTTTGCAGGTCTTTGTTAAAAAACTGTTCTTTTAAGAGCACATATTTGATTTTGTCATGGATTGGGATTATTTTACAATACGCGAACAACATATGGTAGTTATTTTTATATTTACTTTTTACTTTAGGAGAGACGATTATCTTTAGAAACCTTAATTGAAGTTGAAAAATTTTGTCTATGTATGTTTTGAATGTGAATAGTTGAATCAATAACTTCGTACGGTTTGAGTAGCTATACTCAAACCGTACGAAGTTATTGATTCAACTAAAGCTTTATATAATAATAATTTAATTGGAAAGTCAATTTTGTTTTTAATTAGTACAAATTTTGTCAGAATTGATTTTAGCCGGTCACAGACGTTACTTATATGCTTTTTCCAATTTAGTCGGCTATCAATTATGAGACCTAGGTACCTATGGTTGTCCGTATAAACTATTGACGGACAATAGCACATAGATTTTATTTGAAATGAATGTAAGCATGAGTGTGAGTGTGCTATGAGATTAGGCACTGTTTTAGCACGGTTATGAGAAGAGCTGATATACATTATTTTAGTTTTTTTTTTATCGTTTAAAACTAAACCAACATCGTGAGACCACTTAATAAGAGATGTAAAATCTTTTTGCATACGTATAAATGCGACTCCAAGATCGGCATCAGCCGCTACTAGTAGCGGCTGATGCCGCCTGCCGACGCCTAGGCACGTGTCGTCGGCAAACTGATAAATTTCACAGCTGTCAATTAAATTTATTAAACTATTAATATATGTTAAGTAGTGTAAAGGTCCGAGTACTGATCCCTGTGCAGTTCCTTCAGTTACAGTTTTTTCATAACTCCAATTTTCATCTAATTTGGTGTCTATGTTAGTGTCTCCTACAATGAATATATCTGTGTCTTTATCAACTGTTTTGATGATACGTTTTAACTCTTTTACAAATAGATATCTAGGGCTATTAGGTGGACGATACACTGCACACAGTGTTGCACAATAACTGGATTGTGTTTTTATCGTAATCATTAGGCTTTCAAAATTAATCGTGTTGGTTTTAATTAATGTAGTTTTGTGTTTGTTGTGGACATACATAATAATACCTTCCCCTTTACGCGATTTGCGCAACTGTGTGTGCATTGTGTAGCCATTTATCATAAACATACTATATAATGTATCTGTTAGATTAGCTTTTGTCAAAATAATTACATCAATAATTTTTTTACAAGATAATATATAATGTTCTAGGGTAGAAAAACATTTAACGGTAGATCTTATGTTAATATGCATGCAAAGTAGATTGACCTTTTTTTGTGGTTCATATTTTAAAAAACAGTTTATATCCTCGCAACAATTCGGTTATGGAGTCTGTATACAATGACATAATTATTAGAGAAAAGAAATAAAGTTTCAAAAGTAAAAAAAAAATACAAGTAAATAAACGATTATAACCTTATCGTGCCAGTAGGTCTTTTATGCCTTCTATTGATCTAATTCTGATAATTTCTTTGTCTTTCTCCTCCTTTCGGGCCAACACTACACCTCTTTTACACCACACAAACTTAAACGTATTCTTAAGTTCATTTTTTGCCTTCCAGAGAAGCATTTTGTTGTGAGACGTAAGTGCTTCCCGAATGAACACTGGTATGTCCTCAGATGTTCTTGAAACATTAGTAATTATGTCTTTCACCTTTAGCCTTTTATTTTTAGCTTCCGATATCCACATATCCCTTATGTTTTCTTCTTTCATTTCGACAGTGATTGAACCGGGCCGGTCCTTTCTCCCCTTGTTTCGCTTTACGTTAAGAATGTCGCTGCTTAGCATCTTTAGTTTGCAAGCAATATTATTTGCAATATCTGTAACATTTTCATTGTCTACCTGAGGCACATTAACGACTTCAATGCAGGATGATAACCTTTTTTGATCTTGTTCATTTAATCTTTGTTCAAGTGCAGCAACTCTGGTTTCTAGATTTTTATTTTTATTATTAAGTTCGACATTCTTACGCTGTAGTTCTTTTATCAATTGTTTACAGGCATCCACAGTTTCAGCTACTTCCTCAAGCCTATCTGTATGATATTGAATAGAATCACAGATGTCTTTCATTTCTCTCTTCATTGCTGTCTCCACTTCCTTCGATATGGCCTTAGCCAGCTTTTTAACGTCAATCCGAGCAGAATTACTCATATCTTCTTCATCTTCATCACTCGGAATTATAAACGATGTGCGCCTGGGAGAAGATTTATTACACTCAGACGTCCACACAGGTCCACTCAAGATTTTCCGTAGCCCGGAGAGCAGCCAATTGTTTATTCGTGAGTCCTGTACATTGAGTACTGCAATGTACAACTTTTTCACATTTGCTGCACTCAATACCGGGGCTTTTTTTCGTAACATTTTTTGAACATCTTTCGCACTTGTTCATTTTGAGGGTATTTATTTAAAACTCTCGCGCACTCGACACATGCGGCTCGTGTTCTCGCTAGTGACTCGTGTATAACACGGTACAGTACGGATGAAAGATATTTATTAAGATTATTAACGATATTCTCATTCTATCACTAGAAATCTATTCACTCCGTAAATTTTGTTCGGACCGGTGCAAAAACGATTCCTTCGTTCCTGACTGCTAAGTCAGTTATCTGACTGATACCATTTTGTATAACTTTCCGCTAATGCTTTAAAGCATGTATACATTTTTAGAGGATTTGCTCGTAGAAACCTTGCATTGTGGTAAGGAAAGCAATGAAAATGATTTAACAGTTGACCTGCGAGTCGGTACGTGCAAGCCATTTAAAAATATTATTACTTTTCATTTAAGAATGATGCCTCTTTAGCGCATGATTACAAAGCTGCTGTATCCTTCAAATGGTAACATTTGAAGGATACAGCAGTTAGTTATACTCCTTTTTCATGCAATCACTACTCCTATTAGCAGAAATAGGTAAGGGTACAGACACAGATGACTTCAAAACAGAGAAACAGTAGAGCTTTTCTTTTTGGTCTCTGAAATCTGAATCTATTATGTCCCTTAATATAAAACTTGTTATGTTGTGCTGTTTTCGCTAATCTATGCTTTTCATAACTACAATAAGCGATACTATCTACAATTTGAAGAGTAGTCATTAAGTTTGTTAATAAACAAAAACAAAACATTGAAACACGACCCCGCAAGTAAAGCAACAATGCACTGCCCTCGGATGATTACAAATTCCTGGCGTATGCGCGATAAAAGGTCATAATCATGATAAAATATGTAATATAATAATAGGCAATATGATACTATTATACATTAACGTATAATGAATATGTAATAGTGTCATGTAAAGTAAAAAAAACATATTCTTTATTATTTTACATGATACTATTAATAACTTAAAATATTTAACTTTAAATTATTTATGCGGTCGCCGTATCACTATTTAACCCTTTTATGTTAATGTCGTGTCTAAATTTTTTTATGTTATAATAAATAAAACTCAATTACTAAATGTATGACGGAGCAATAATTAAGAAAGGCTTAGGCAGATTTTTTTATTACTACATAATTATGATCAGAAGTTTCATGAGAAAAAATTTGGTAAAGGGAAAATCGGAAATTAAGGAAGCCTTGAAAGTTTATTTTCGATGATATTTTATCGCTATTAAAATTATTAGTGATTACCCAGCAATTAGTTTATTTTTTTTGCATTTGAATTATGCAACATTCTCAATAACATCACAAAATTTGTAAAACAGTTGACCCCAAGTGCGTGTATGGGTTGTTGAATTTAGCGTCTATGTATTACTATCAATAAAAATTCCATTTAACATTTCTCAGAGTCTAGTGTCACATAACCACTCGACGTGGCGTCGTTAATGTGTAACTCGAATTTCGCATTATCAAGCAAGTGTCATATAAATATAGCTGGCAATAATTTAATGCGCATTCATTTTTTATAAAAATAAAGACAGAGGAATGTCATCAATCGTCAAATAATGAGATTTATGGCGTTAATTAAAAAATAAACCACAGAGGTCACGATGTTGTTGACCCGAGTTCGATTCCTAGGCGGGGTAGGCTTGTAGCATTGGGTCTATTCAAAAACCTTTGTACTATTTATATAATTTGCTTGACATGCGGCGTGGATCGAATGGACTGTATTGTCTAGCTTACTTACTGTTTTCTAGCCCAGTATTGGGCATGGCGTGAAGATATTTTTGTAAGGTAATTCAACACAAAAATATGCCACCTATTTCCTTTCCGAGGGTGTCGTAAGATGAGAGTAAAGAAAACAGCTTTGAATATTGTATTGGTAACCGACAAATGGCGGGATAATCATCAAGAGAATTTATAATTTATAATATTCATATCGTTGGCATGGACATAAAGACGGCTACAGGCTCACCACCTGTCACGTTGTCCCGAAAATATCTTCGGTGGAAGGTGAGTCAAAGGGACTTAATTCTCTAGACTAGACCTCTGTCTAGCCCTGTATTGGGAATTACGTGGAGATATTTATTCTTATAATATTAATCAGATCAAAATTACACCAATATCGGTAACTGAAGCAATTCGCTTGTCAAGCGTGGAAACTATGGTCAAACTACTTACATTTATAAATTTGTAATGTTGTATACTGGTAAAAAGTCCAATCATCGACCTACACACATAATAAAAATACGTAATTGTTTTTTTTTATGGATTCGCGCACATTATTGTATCGATACACCATACGCGCTAGCTTGTAAGTCTTGAAGATTGTTATTCAATTACATTTTATCTCTTTTTCCGAACTGGGTTGTTCCTTATCATTTGGTTGATTGCTTTCCATCTCTTTCCGCCGTCACTATGCAGATTTATTTGCATCTCCATTAATCATTATTGTACGCCATCGGTTTGTTATATTTATATATATTGCGTCCATCTAGCGCCATTCGTTATTGTAATTAAATATTATTTAATATTTTCCATTAAAAATAATTGATCAATTACAAACCCCCTCATCAAACCATACAACCCCTATTTTACTGTAGTCGTAATATAATTAAGCGTTCTATGTCCAGATCAGAATATTGTATTATATATTTTTTGGAAAACTTACAGCTAACTTCAGGTCATTTAAAAGTTTCCATAAAATAATATGACTATAGTGTACAGAAACACTATCAAATATTATATAATATTATATAATATTAAGCATTAGTTACTAATAATAACGCGTCGCTAAGCAACCTTTTCAACCTGTTTTTTGGTAATTTGTTTTTATATATTATAATAGTATATTATTTATGAATATATGTTTATAATCGGAAGTAGTTGTGAAGAAAAAATATATATAAATAGAAGAAGAGCACTCTGAAAGTAAATAGAAATATCGAAGTCCGTCGTAGACATTATTGTCATTTTTATTTTCTTTACTTTTCTTTTAAATTTTATATCTGTCTTGTACGTTTATATTAGTCTTATGTATATTGTATATAATAAGCTTGTATATTTACTGCCTTCGAAGTCAAGGGTGGTGGTTCCCAATCCCGGTAGGAACATATATTTGTGTGATGAATATAATATTGTTAATTGTCTCAGGCGTTACTTTGCGGAAATTCATTGTAAAGTTGTTATTGAAAAAGCTCTTCTTCTCTTCGGACCAGGTAACATATACCTTTTTATATTTGCATGCGGAATGTTGCGAAGTAACTCTTTCAATAACAACGAATTTAATTTTGTGTAGTGTATTTATATAGATGTTATACATAGATGTTAATAAGAATTAATATGAATTTTTGTCTGTGTCTATGTATGTTGTGCCGATAGCTTGGACGCTAAGACGGTTTTACCACCTGTCACGTTGTCCCAAATTAAAAAGTCTTTTGTGTAAGGTGTGTTCAAAGGACTTTATTCTCTAAACCTCTGTCTACGGTTCTAGTATTAGGGTTTTATTAGATTTCCATTTCATATTGCTCCTTATTTGGGGAGCAGCCATGCCTTGTGATACCTTATAATCCAACCATGCCTTGTAGTCTATTACAATATTTTATTTATTGCACACAATGTTACGTAAAGTAAGCAGTGGTACGATTTAGCAGTACTCAAAAAAAGAACTGTTTTACGGGTTTCACAACTGGAAATTCGCAAAAATCAAAAAATTCAACTGTAAAGATATTTTTGAGATAACGCCAAGATTTATACCTACAGATGGTGTGATAACCATCTCAGAAAGTACCAGACCAAAATTTAGCGAACCGGGGATGGGCAGCAGCGTTCTAGGTGCCATGTGTCTGGTACTGAGGTCGTCAATTGGCCTAACAAGCGTAGCGATTGTAACAAACCCTCCTGCACGGGAGAGGTACATGTCCTGCAGTGGATTTTTATAAGTCGTTATCATGATAATTGTATGAAGATGTAAGTAAAAGTAGACGTTTTGTTTCAGTTTTCAACACGTTCCCTCGAGCCATCCTTCGGTCTCCTATTCAAAGATTTACTCGACGACTTGGGAGTCCACACAACTGGCGCTTCGGTCATAGCGAGTACACTCGATTCAGTGGTCAACTTCTCCGGTTTCTTCGTCGGGCCCGTCATAAAAACATTCTCGTATAGGAAGGTGTGTTTCGTCGGCTCTACGATATGCGCCCTTGGACTACTCTTCACTGCGCCGGCAAACAGCATCGGACATATCTTAGCTACGTACAGTATATTAGGAGGTAAGAAACTAATTGATTATCTCATAAAACTCTTTACAAACACCTGTAATTGCCCACTGTTAAGCTGAACAACTTTCCCATTCCCAAATGGAATAGGAAAGTTATTATTATTGCATTTAGCATAATATAACCTCATTAAGGTATTGCTGAATTTCATTTTATGCAACACTAATGCAAACTGAAGATCAATAACCTTTTTCAATTACTGCGATTTACGAAGAAAAGTAATTTGTTAATTTTGTTTTGATTTTGTCAGTTTGGTAATGGTGTAACTTTTAATTTAAATCTTTTTATTTTAAAAATCAAAAAGATAAAACATTGAAAAAAAGATGAAACATTGGTGAAAAATGTATTATGAAATTGTATTGATAAAGAAACGATAAATGTTAAGAGGTTAACCATTAAATAATAAAAATAAATATTTTTCACAAAAATTTTCATTGAAAAAAAAATATGTGAATGACAGTTAATTGAGTATAATTGGCCCATTGTCTTGGCCACTAAGACGGCGACTGGCCTACCACCAGCTTCGTTGTCCCCGATCTCCTACGGTAAAATGTGGTTAGAAAGGACTGAATTTTTAGACCTCAGCCTACCACAGTATTGGCAATACATTAAGTAATATCCATATATGTGTATTATGTGCACGTATAAATATCAAATATAGACGATGGCAGGTAGTTTGTAAGCAATGAAGCATTGCTCATTATTTAAACACAGCAAGCATTTTATGGGTGTTGTTTCCGTTTACACACATACGTACGAACCTATGTGTTTATACGGAAATTCAATTTAATTTCGCTTACTGATTGTTAAATGTATTTTGCTTTTGCAAATGAATACATGCTGGTATACTTGTTATTACTGATATATACTATCGTTTAGGTGATTCATTATAAGGACAGATGTAATGTGGTATGTCTTTTTCTTATAATTTGAGCGTTTTATATTTGATGATATATCATCAATTTTAATGCGAAATAACGTTCGGGTAAACATGGTCATTGTGCAGAAAAGGGCACGAAAATGTCAGTTTTTTTTAATAACGGCCGACCCCACATTTCATGAGATAAGGGCAGGAAGAAGAAGGGAAGTAGTTTACCACCTATTTTTATTTTGGAATAAGTCTCTTAAATGGGCTAACCGTCCACCTAATTGTGAGTGAATCATTACTGCCGAGGAGTGAGAAGACGTTTTCAATATTCATTCATACATGCTTTTTTTCACTCAAAACCAAAAAGTAAAAGAAGTATTTTCAAGTCCATAATATTGGGGAGAATAGTTAAATAGCAGAGAGGTAGTAACGGATACTTTATTAATAATTCAGACACGAACCTTTCGAATACTACGTCATCACAAATAACTTTATAAGGTCTATGCAAGGATTATCGGACGACTGAATTGCAAAACGTAAATGTGACCCATTGCGATACTAAAGGTCAAAATAAGGAAATTGTTAAAACCCCTTTGAATCATACCTACCAATTTTTTGTCAAATAAATATATAAATAAATATCATCATGCAATTCCCAATACAGGGGTAGACAGAGGTCTAGTCTAGACAATTAAGTCAACTGAAGATATTTTCGGGACAACGTGACAGGTGGTGAGCCCGTCGCTGTCTTTATGTCCAAGCCAACGATATTATGCGTACATCAGTTTTTAAAAACCCATTGGTACGAGCCTGCCACCTGGGGATTGAACTCCAGTCTCTCGACTCGAAATTCCGACCACGGCTATCGTGACGTTTTTTTTTATTAATTTTAAAAGATAAATTATTAATCGTAATTAATGATATAATAGTAACTTTGTGCAGAAATAGTGCAATACAGATCCTATTACTTAAAACAATATCTTGCTCAATTCAGGTGTTATGCACAGATTTAAGAAGCAGAAAGCAGGTTCCAAATACTTCGTCACCATAATTCAGACTAGAAGGTATTAATGATTCACGTAACTTAATGCTCAAATTGGCGTTTTGTTATTTTCATATCATACATATACAACTTTAAGTCGATAGAAATATGTATTTCTAGATCTTTTAAAATGCCTAAATTTCTTGCTTCTTACACACGTTTTATAGGCCTCTCCTTTAGGAGGGTTTGCCGTAAGCACCAAGCTCGGTTAATATAATAACTGAGAAAATATATACGAGTAGCAACTTTATTACATTACAAAGAGCTTAAAAATGTACTTCATATTTAAATAACGCACGTACATTTCTACAGAATAACATTACATATATTTTTCCAAATTTATTCTACGAATATTCTAAACTTGTATTAATATGTGGTTATTTTCGATGAAATTCAAGGTCGTGCTCACGTTAGACACATATTCAACATGACAGACCAGTCATGTTGAATGTGTATATATCCGATATACAGTATGTAGATCTAAAGATTTTGATGTCATTATATTTAAGTTAATTTAAAATTTTCTTACAGAATTACTTTCGTATTATAAAAGGGAAAGTAATTATGTAGCGTTTTCACGGCTTAATTTCTGAACGGAATTTTGTATAATACTAATCGATATAGTTAGATGTAATTGATTATTTTTTTTTTAAAACAAAATCAAAAAATATTGAAAATTAATTGTAATTGGCATCGCAGATAACTTATGATGGTTCAAGTTGCGATAGCCGAGCGGTAAGGTGATCGTAATTCGAGTCGAGAGACCCAAGTTCAATCCCCAGGAGATAGGCGCATACTAATCAGTTTTATCAAAACTGAAGTACAATTTAAATAATTGGTTTGAACATAAAGACGGTGACAGGCTTATCTGTGACATCTCAAGCTCGAGAAATGTAAGCCGAACGGACTAAATTGTCTAGATCTCTGGCTGGCTGTGTATTGGTAAATGTGTAAAGATACAAAAAAATATAAAATTAGTCTGTGCAGGATAGGACAGGAGTATATTGTGCCATTGACTGCGAAAATTGCCCCACGAATAAAAATTAAACGCGCCTGTTTTATTAAACGTTTTAACAAATTAGGAAACAACTAGTGCGTCGGTTTTGCGTGACTTTTTTCATGTCGCTCGTAATTGTTGACGTTGAACGTTAATTGCGAATTGTTTCACGCCCTTGCTGAATGACAAAGAGGGATTACGTTGTACAGTACGATAATAAATGTTTTATTTTTACACGCTTTACCTAATCCATTCATGTGATAATATTGAATTGCGTAACGTAATGTAAAATTTCGTAGCATTCGCGTTAAAAAATAATTAAACAAAGGTCAAGATGATAATTTTAGCATTCGAATAGGTGTACTCTATTATGTTTTCACGATAAGGCATTGCGTCACGTTTCCTTTAATGGGCGTCGGATCCAATTCATTGTTATATACACTTTTTACAATTTAACTGGAAAGTTTGCAGTCATTGACCCTTGCATTGGAAGCAAATATGTATTTCAAGGTCAAATATTGCTGCAAAACCTGTCTTTATCCCTGCCTTTCTTTTACACTTAAAGTCTGAACCAATTTGATTAAATTTGATATGGATCTTGAACCCTGGGGATGCTTAGGCCACAGGACAGTTTAAAAGAAGTTTCGATAGCCGAGTTGGTTGCCAACGGTTGGTCGTAATTTCGAGTCAAGAGACTCGAGTTCGATTGCCCAGGTGGCAGGCTCGTACCAATGGGTTTTTCAAAAACTTATGCACGAATTATATCGTTAAGTGGATATAAAGACGGCGACGGGCACACCACTTGTTACGTCGTCTCGAAAAGATCTTCAGTGGAAGGTGGGTCGAAGGGATTTATTGTCTAGACTAGACTTTTGTCCTCTGACTAGACCCCCTGTATTGGGAATTGGTATATTGGATTGGTACCCTTTTGGGTAACTGCTAATGTCCAATACAAGTTTTATAGATATTCTTGTTTGTGAATTTTAGCATATTCTAGCTAAGATAGAAAATAGCCTTGACTGAAGTATTTTATTATGGTATCTTATTATTAGTCTTGCCTAAAACTAAACCATGTTTTTATACGGAAAGATGGCCAGTCACGTTGTCCCAAAACATGTCTTCGGTGAAAGTTGGTTCGAGACTTAATTGTCTAGACCTCTGTCTGTATTAACAATTCCGTGAATATGTATAATTTTTTAGGGTTTTGTAATGTGCGAATTGTCTCTTTCGGCAATCACCAAATCTTTCTTACTCTAATGAAAAAAACAATTATTAACATATCTTTTGAGTTTTTAATTATTTTATTTTTCAAATGAAAATGTTTTGTTTTTCAATTATTTTCAGGCTTCGGAGTTGGACTCGCATCGTCATCTTCTTTCGTATCCCTCAACCATTATTTCTCAAAGAAAAGAGGGCAGGCCGTTGGACTTTCTATGGCTGGAACGGGTTTTGGGTTGATGGTGATGCCACAGCTGGTGAAGCTGTTGTTGGGCGAATATGGCTTCCGGTGGACGGTGGTGATATTGGGAGCCCTGGCGTTCCACGCCGTGCTTGGATCGTGTCTTCTCCAGCCAGTGAAGAGGCATCTCATTGATGAACCTGTGGATTGTGAAATGCAACAGATAAAGGTTTGTTGTTTTCAGATTTTGCAAGTGTTAATAAACGTGTTTATAAACAAGTCACGATAGCCGAGTGGTTGGGTGGTCGGAATTTCGAGTCGAGAGACCTGAGTTCGATGCCCAGGTGGCAGGCTCGTACCAGTGGGTATTTCAAAAACTGTACGAATTATATCGTTGGCTTGTACATAAAGACGGCGACGGGATCAACACCTGTTACGTTGTCCCGAAAATATCTTCGGTGGAAGGTGGGTCGAAGGGACTTAACTGTCTAGACTATACCAGTATTGGGAATTGCGTGAAGATATTTATATTCATAAACAAATGTAAAGCAGTTAAAAATCTCAACTTTAACCTCTTTTTGACTGTATATCACAGATATCTAACTCATGTTTTGAAAAGGAATGTAATAAAGAAGATTGAATTATTTTCCGTACACGAGGAGTCGAAAAGTAATACTTTTATGAATATATTTAAACCAATAAAAGCTACGATTTGAGGCGTGGCGAAGCCGAGTGGTTGGGTGGTCGGAATTTCGAGTCATTAGACCCGAGTTCGATCCCCAGTTGGCAGGCTCGTACTAATGGGGTTTTTAAAAACTTATGTTCGAATATCGTTGGCTTGGACATAAAGACCGCGACGTGCTCACCACCTGTTACGTTGTCCCGAAAATATCTTCGGTGGAAGGTGGGTCGAAGGGACTTAATTGTCTAGACTAGACCTCTGTCTACCCCTGTATTGGGAATTGCGTGAAGATGTTTATATATATTTATATTCATAAAAAAATGTAAAGCAGTTAAAAATCTCAACTTTAACCTCATTTGACTGTATATCACAGATCTCTAACTCATATATTGAAAAGTAATGTAATAAAGCACATTGAATTATTTTCCGTACACGAGGAGTCGGGAATTAATAATTTTATGAATATATTTAGACCAATAAAATCTACGATTCGAGGCGTGGGTTATTGGAATATAAATAGGCTCCGGTAAAACTTGGGTCGAAAGGTATAAAGATTGTCTGTCTAGACCTTATTACCCCAGTATTGAAAATATGTGAATATAAAAAAATATTAAATTATAATAACTTAGTTAAACACTTAAAAGCATTAATTTGAACAAACTAGTTAAAACGTAATCCTTGTATAAAGACTTACTACTCGCACTTGGCTATAATAATATAATTCACTGTGCTAATGATATGAGAAGCGATAAAAGTTATAAAAAATAGTTATATGAAAGTTCTATTATACAATGAGGGCATTAACGAAATGAGAGAATGTAATGAGTTAACTTAAATAAATATAAATATCTTCACGCAATTCCCAATACAGGGGTAGACAGAGGTCAAGTCTAGACAATTAAGTCCCTTTGACCCACCTTCCACCGAAGATATTTTCGGGACAACGTGACAGGTGGTGAGCCCGTCGCCGCCTTTATGTCCAAGCCAACGATGAAATTCGTACATAAGTTTTTGAAAAACTCATTGGTACTGGCAGTACTCGGGTCTCTCGACTCGAAATTCCGACCACCCAACAACTGGGCTACCGTGGCTTAAGAGTACATTCATACATATCGGCCTGTTAAAGTCCACTGCAGGACATAGGCCTCTCCCCTCTTCTGTCGGATTAGTTTGGTCTGATATTTTTAAAGATGGTTATCGCGCCATCTATATATCTATACGTCATAACGTTATTCAAGACGTGTTTCGCTTTGTTGCCTATTACGACGCCCTCGGGAAGAAAGGCATACACTATTAAATATAAAATATTTGAATATATAGTGTGTGCATTGCTAAGCCTTCGTCGTGTCTCTGTCTGGGTAAAAATACACTCAGATTCACCGAAAAACACATCAAACAATTTATGCCACATTTTCCTTTAACCTGTAACATATTTCATCACGATATTATTCATTGTGTTTATTTCATGGAAGCATCTTGTTATGCAAAATGAATTTGCTTAACAGAAATATAAAACGATTACAGGGAACTCCGTTCATGATAACTGTGAAGTCATTAATAATTATTTCACGTAAATAAAATTCGCTCTTATAGTAGCTGTTTTGTTTTTACCGATACGTACACATGTTTTCGATAATGCACTGATGCTCTTTGTTTTATAATCCGCCATTATTATATGTAAATGAGACATTGTTGATACTGTGTTAATATTTTATGTTGCTGCGAATTAAGTTGACCCATTTAAGTATATTATTTGGTTACATTTTAGGTCGAACGATAACTTCAAAGATTATCTGTTGCTGATAGGTTTTCTTATCTACACGTTAAATCAAAACTGAAGTTGAATGATAAAAAATCAACCTTGCAAATAAAACTTTTGCGTAAATAGAGTGTTGGGTAAATAATGTCTGTTTTCGGAAGAGTCACACTTTTTTATAATTACTACAATAAAATTGTCACCTCAACTTATTTTTCGATATTTGTGTAAATGTTACAATCACACCCATACAGAATCATTTCGTGGGAGTTTTTCATTCACAAGTAAAAATTGAAAGATTGCTGGATAATGTTTTCATCAAAAATACTGAATCAAAATTAAACTAGTCGATGACAGGTTAGGTTTAAGGTACGAGGTATTCAGTATTGTACTGTATTAAATAATAAGTGTTTCATACTGTACTGTACTGTACTATAGTCGCTATTTCATTTGCTAAGCGTGGCGATTATGGCATGTGTTAAATATGAATGCATCTGCTCCAGTCATTGATTTTGTATATATATGTGAACATTTATCTATAAAAATATATATGTATGTAAGTTTATTGTCCTCTTTGCTTTGATATTAAGAGGGCAATAGGGTCACTTCTTGTCACGTTGTCTCAAATAAGATTCGGTGAAAGGCGGGTCTAAACGGCATTATTCCTCTTAAAACATCGTTCTGCCTCAGTATTAGCAAAATATGTGAAGATATCAGGTAAAGTATTAGGCGTCAGATAGACCACTGAACGGTGCAAGTAGTTTTCGTTTAAGTTATAGCCAACTTCTCTTATGAAAGATGTCATATTTTAACTGCGTATATTATGTTCATTCAGGAGAAGACCTCTTTCTATTCCAGGAAATGGAATGTATTCACGAAAGTGACGAGGAAGAGGAAGATAAATTTGAAATAAATCCATTGGTCAGCCATCCGATGCCAAAATTGACGACGCAGCGTTCCCATACGAATATGAACCATCCATCGGTCAGGACAATAGGATTGCCGAGGGCGAAGACCTGTGACAAACCACTGCAGGATTTTGAAAAACACATCAAACAATTTATGCCACATTTTCCTTTAACCTGTAACATATTTCATCACGATATTATTCATTGTGTTTATTTCATGGAAGCATCTTGTTATGCAAAATGAATTTGCTTAACAGAAATATAAAACGATTACAGGGAACTCCGTTCATGATAACTGTGAAGTCATTAATAATTATTTCACGTAAATACAATTCGCTCTTATAGTAGCTGTTTTGTTTTTACCGATACGTACACATGTTTTCGATAATGCACTGATGCTCTTTGTTTGATAATCCACCATTATTATATGTAAATGAGACATTGTTGATACTGTGTTAATATTTTATGTTGCTGCGAATTAAGTTGACCCATTTAAGTATATTATTTGGTTACATTTTAGGTCGAACGATAACTTCAAAGATTATCTGTTGCTGATAGGTTTTCTTATCTACACGTTAAATCAAAACTGAAGTTGAATGATAAAAAATCAACCTTGCAAATAAAACTTTTGCGTAAATAGAGTGTTGGGTAAATAATGTCTGTTTTCGGAAGAGTCACACTTTTTATAATTACTACAATAAAATTGTCACCTCAACTTATTTTTCGATATTTGTGTAAATGTTACAATCACACCCATACAGAATCATTTCGTGGGAGTTTTTCATTCACAAGTAAAAATTGAAAGATTGCTGGATAATGTTTTCATCAAAAATACTGAATCAAAATTAAACTAGTCGATGACAGGTTAGGTTTAAGGTACGAGGTATTCAGTATTGTACTGTATTAAATAATAAGTGTTTCATACTGTACTGTACTGTACTATAGTCGCTATTTCATTTGCTAAGCGTGGCGATTATGGCATGTGTTAAATATGAATGCATCTGCTCCAGTCATTGATTTTGTATATATATGTGAACATTTATCTATAAAAATATATATGTATGTAAGTTTATTGTCCTCTTTGCTTTGATATTAAGAGGGCAATAGGGTCACTTCTTGTCACGTTGTCTCAAATAAGATTCGGTGAAAGGCGGGTCTAAACGACATTATTCCTCTTAAAACATCGTTCTGCCTCAGTATTAGCAAAATATGTGAAGATATCTGGTAAAGTATTAGGCGTCAGATAGACCACTGAACGGTGCAAGTAGTTTTCGTTTAAGTTATAGCCAACTTCTCTTATGAAAGATGTCATATTTTAACTGCGTATATTATGTTCAATCAGGAGAAGACCTCTTTCTATTCCAGGAAATGGAATGTATTCACGAAAGTGACGAGGAAGAGGAAGATAAATTTGAAATAAATCCATTGGTCAGCCATCCGATGCCAAAATTGACGACGCAGCGTTCCCATACGAATATGAACCATCCATCGGTCAGGACAATAGGATTGCCGAGGGCGAAGACCTGTGACAAACCACTGCAGGATTTTGAGAAAAACGCGAAACTTGGACTCGGCCTGACTACGGCCGCGTCTGTGGCCGCCATGCAGAGGGTCACATCCAGTGGAAGCATGAGTGAAGCGGCGAGAAAGAGAAAGGTTTCCGTTATATCGAATATCTCAAATATGGACTTCACCGGAAGCTATTTGCAGCTGTATCTCGATGTACGTGTGAATTTACTGTTTTTTATATTAAATTTATTATACAGTTTAGTGTTTGCTAAACTAATTCTAAAACTACAACAATATCTGAGTTATAAGTTAAAAAATGTTATCACATCAACAAAATTGAACGATTAACATTTAAGGTTTTTATTTTGACGGTTTCTGGAATTTATCGTAAAAAGAAACTAAAATCTTCTAATGTAAATCGAAAATTATTGTTAAAAGTAATAGAAATTCTATTGAAAATGATTTATTTACAAACTGATTTGGTTGGCAACATAAATTAGTCTCTACTACTCATACTAAGTATTAAATCCCAATCTATAATCATCTATTGATAATTTAATTTTAACATTTAAAAAGTGGTTACAAATCAAATGCGGTGTCTACATAATTCAACTTTATTTATTACAGACAGCGGATGAGGACGCACTACAGATGAAAGCGATAAAGAAATCCGAGCCGATACAGGAGAAAAAGAAGGGGTTCTTTAAAAAGTTTATCGCACTTATGGACTTGGATCTCCTAAAAGACTGGTCTTTTTTGAATCTTCTACTTGGTCTATCGCTCTTTTGGAGCGGAGAGCTACAATTTAGGATGTTGACGCCATTTTTTATTAGAAGTTTAGGATATAACATGAACGACACTGCCTTCTGTTTGTCTATGACCGCCATTACTGACATTCTGGTCAGATTAATTTTGCCTCCAATTTTTGATAGGACAACAATCTCCAAGAAAATGATATTCTTCATTTCCGCCTTCTTCCTAGCTGCTACGAGGTCTGGTGAGTTTATACTTTTTGTATCTTTTCACACTTTTTTATATTGACATAACATAGCGACCCATTTCTTTTCTTGCGTGTCGTAAGAAGCGACTAAGAGACCTGAAAATTAAATAGTCAGCGACATAACTACCTCGAAAATATATCAAACCAAAATGCAGCCGCAGGCCGGAGAAAGTTAGCAGTGTATAAGTTACTACGGTCAAATCCACATTTTGATCTCACGTGTTTTTGGCGAATCCTCTCTCACGATGTTCCTACACGACGTGGCCTACAGTTGATTCTTACAAATTGTTACTAATGTATGTCAGTACACATATGTCTATACACAAAGTAGAATTTAAAAAAAAATATATTTTCACGCATATTCCCTGATGGAGTAGCCAGAGAGATCAGATCGTTTCTTTTAAATTCATCATGTCCTACACGTATATTTTCGCGCTTTATGTTTCCTTCAAGTAGATTTTGGATGAGTAGTTTTTTTTTATATTTTAATATAGTTATCAAGTCAACATCAACATGCATGTTAATATTTCTTATTAATAATTAAAAAATATCTTCATGCCATTAGGGAATGCCCTATACAGGGGTAGACAGAGGTCTAGTCTAAACAATTAAGGCCCTTCTACCCACCTTTCACCGAAGATATTTTGGGTCAACGTGACAGGTGGTGAGCCCGTCGCCGTCTTTATGTCTAAGCCAACAATATTAATCGAACATAGGTTTTTTTTATCGAAGAGGGAGGCAAACGAGCAGGTGGGACACATGATGGTAAGTGATTACTGCCGCCCATGAACACTTGCAATACCGGAGGAATAGCGAATGCGCTGCCGGCCTTTAAGAAAGGTATAGGCTCTTTTCTTGAAGGTCCCTAAGTCGTATCGGTCCGGAAGGTTTATAAAAAAACCCATTGGTACGAGCCTGCCACCTGGGGATCGAACTCGGGTCATTCGACTCGAATTCCAATCACCCAACCTCTCGTCTATCCTGATTGTTTTCGTTTAATAATTAAAAAAAAATCTCTGAATGCAGTGTTGGCGGAGCAGAGCGAATGGATACCTCTAATGATTTGGCTCTCTATCTGCGGTTTCTTCCGAGGCATGTGCCTCAGCAATTTCACTCTGACGATCTCCGAGTACTGTCCGCTGGAGAAGCTGCCTGCAGCTTTCGGCCTGCATATGGTCAGCAAGGGCGTTTTTGTGGTCGCCATCGGTCCGTTGATTGGTGAGTTGGTTTTTTTTTTCGAAATATTGTTTACCTTAAAATCGTTAAAATTGTCGATCTCCGTGGACTAGTGGCGTACGCGCCGGTTTTCAAGATGTCGCCAGCTCTGAACCGCCCGGGTTCGATTCCCGGTCGGTTGAATGTGGAAAAAACTGTCGATACTCTCTCGGGTTCTGGGTGTTTGTGGTATCTTCGTTCTTTGCGATTCCATGTTATAATTGCTTAAGCTTACTTTGGGATTAGAGCAATGTGTGTGTTGTTGTCAAAACATGCCATTAAAACATGGACTAAAACATTGGATTAAAACTAACAATGGTTATTAAAACATATCTTATCCCAACACTCTAATTTATATCATAATATGCCGCAGTAGTACTATGAAATGGATAAATGTAGAAAACCACTTCGTTGTTTCTGATTCTGTTGTACCGACCAGACCAGCTTGTTTTAAACTCCTGATTTCACCTCTGCAGGAATTATCTTGGAAACATGACACATAGGTAGTCGTGTAGAGGTTAGGACACACAAACAATAATGACTTATGACGATTGACAAAAAGTTTAGTGTTAGTTTTCTACATTGACCAGTCCAAGCATCGAATCCAAAGCCGGTGACAACATGAAAACCGATGTGTACACCTGTTGTTTACGGCAATATAAAAAAATAAATATTTTCACACCGTTCCCAAAATATGGGGAGTTTTTTTTTACATTTTGCCATCGAAGATATTATTGAGACGTAACAGGTGGTGAGCCCGATTATAAATATTAAATAGTCATCATATTAAATTAATGTGTTTTCGTTTTTAACATATACATTTAAATTTTAAGAAAATCAGCATCTATTTAGATTTATATAAATTTTGTCCAAGCCATTGCATACATTGTTTGGGAAGGCACTGGCTTCTGGCACACAGGCTACTCCTAGCCAGGAGCCAGGGTTAATATTGAGCTGTACTTCTGTTTGGAACAATAAACAATTTATAAATAAATAAATAAATATCTTCACGCAATTCCCAATACAGGGGTAGACAGAGGTCATGTCTAGACAATTAAGTCCCTATGACCCACCTTCCACCGAAGATATTTTCGGGACAGCGTGACAGGTGGTGAGCCTGTCGCCGTCTTTATGTCCAAGCCAACGATGAAATTCGTACATAAGTTTTTGAAAAACTCATTGGTACTGCCATCTGGGGATCGAACTCGGGTCTCTCGACTTAAAATTCCGACCACCCAACAACTCGGCTATCGTGACTTTACAATTTATTATTATTATTATTTGTTTGCAGGTTACGTGAGAGACTACACGGGCAGTTTCGCGATGTGCATTCACGTACAGAACGCTCTAATTATGTCGTGCGTTCTCGTTTGGGGCGTTGAGTACGCATTGGCGTTTACCCGACGTCGTAAAATTGTTCAGATCTAGACTGACTTAGGTAATACTGAGCACTTTTGTGGCAAACAATAATGCCGGTTATTCCCCGTGACAATACCAGTTAAATTGGATATCTATTTTGCTGATTAGAAGTTTTCGGCGAAATCTGACGAAGATTTACGTAATGGAGGTATTTAAAAATCAGCTAATGGAGTTGTTTAGACTTGTCTGTTTTCAAAATGTTAGTTAAGTTTACTAACGCAATTATTTTTAACCATTTAGTTGCTGTAAGTTCGATTAAAAGACTTAACATTCGGTCTTATTCATCTTGAAGTTTGTTATGTATATTATTATATTTTATTAATTATCTAGAATTAATCATTGTCTGTATTTGATTATGATGTAAGTTAATATAATGATTGCATTTTACTCAAATCGAAAAATTAAACTTAGTTTCATGGAACTTACTTTAATCAAAAATGAAACTTAGTTTCATTTTGTTTTATTACAACCAGACAAAATAGTTTATGTCTGGTGTGTTGTGTGATAACAACTTAGTAGATAAGAAATACAATTTTTATGTTAATAGAAAACTTAAGTGTCTTTGGTGCTTGAAATGTGAAATGAAAATGTCACATCAACATTGTCTATGGTTAAGATGTTGTTATAATGGATGAGCGTGCGGTAGAAAACGATTTAATTTCAACAATTCAATGACAATGATAATTTTCAATGTCAAGAGTTTGTTGAACAATTTTTGCTCAATTTTCTTTTTTCAATTTTGACAATTGACATTTTTTTTTTAATTTTGACAATTACTTTTGCACATGACAGATCCAGTGATTTTATATCTTGAAATATAATTGCATGTTACATCGTATAATAAAAGAAATGTTACAATTTAAAATGTGACATCTCGTAGTTTTGTTTCTGTGTGACAATTATATTTTTATAGTACTCTATGTAGTTTTGGAATGTTTAATGTATTTTTAGAAAACTGCATTTTACGTAGACCGTAGTGTTTAGACTACTGGATATTCAATGAAATTAGAAGACTTAAAAAATGCTGCTGTAGGCATACTTTAGTTACATGCTTTAGTTAAGACACGCCCCTGGGTAATGTCAGTTGTTTATAAAATTAATTTTACGTATACGCGATATTTTTCATACATTATATATCTCTCTGTTATAGCGAATTAGTTGTTAGAAGTTTTACAGATTAGATTGGAAACTAGGTTTAAATAAACGCGTATGTTGTATTATTTGTGTTTACAGCTTTGTTACGACAAGGCATGCTGTTTGAATCTATTTACAATCAAACCGAATATATATCATATTTAAAGATGGGGAAAGTGAAAAAATACGTACAAAGATTTTGAATTGAAAATTATTTTACGTCACCATTATTACCAACTCTTTAATTGGATAGAAGTATGCAATGTGCAAGAAACTTTGCGGTAATTTGAATGGATTCAAACACATGTAATTTGTATGAAATGTTGTTTTGTATGTTTGTGAATTTTGCGGATGTTTTCTTAAAAAAATTTCAAAGTTTACTTGCTGTTATTTACTTTGTACTTATTATGCTATCAAAATCACATTGTTCTGCGGGCTTTATGTATCTTGTTTGATTAATTATTATTAAAAAAGGAATTGAGGTAACAAAATACAAAAAAATAACAAATAGTATGTGTAAAGTAGATCAGATATTTTACTATCATATGGATGGATATTTAGTTGATAGTCAGGTAATGTCTTTTATCTGATAAATAACTTCTCTGATAAATATCTTTTATCTGATAAATAACTTCTCTGATAAATATCTTTTATCTGATAAATAACTTCTCTGATAAATATCTTTTATCTGATAAATAACTTCTCTGATAAATATCTTTTATCTGATAAATGTTGTAATAATTTTTTAATTGGCGTAAGTCTACCTGTAATTTCATTTCATTCCATTGCCAGTTCTCAGTAATTAATTAATGCATATTTTTTTGATATTGCTCTCTTTTTTTATTATAAGAGATATGCCTTTGTACTTATTGTACTTACAGATATCTATACCCCATAAACTTAAAACCCTGTAGACGCCCAATGCCTATATTTACACAATCACAGAGATGTTTCATGGTCACGTTGGATGTTGATTTACTAAAAATATATATCCTTAATGCGATATCTGAAAGTGTATTAAGTTAGGCATCGAAAGGTTGTCAGGGCCAAAAATTATATCAGACTTAAACGGTGTACTTACGATGGTTACAACTTACGTTCCATTATAACGTAAGGTTAGTGAAAACGTCGACAGACTAAATTATTTATCTTCTATTGTTTTTGCCAGTTCACTTGTTTTCTTTTTTGTATCTGCACTCGACAATGAAATGGCTCTCTTTGTGCCAACTAGACAGTTGTAGTAACAACTTGTTCAGTTAGATTTTATATTCTGGTTGACTTTTACTAGATTGTGCCAAGCTCTCGATAGTAATTTTTAGCTGTAAATACCTAAGAAAAACAGTTTTAAGTTCAGCCGTTGTTAATTGGTTAAGTCTCATCGGTTTTCGATGTAAATTTATCACGGAGTATACTATCAAAAAAGCAGTTTTAGTAAATAAATATATATTAAAACGATCGTCCTTCTAAATTATTATTATTAGAAAAGAGATTCTCTTCAAAGAAGTTAAAAAGGAAATCAATGACAAAGGAAATAAAAGGTTTTGTCGTGCATATACATCTGTTTGTCTCTGAAGGCTTTGACGCGGGGACGTTAGTAGGGACTTGGTCTTCTCTGCCTCCTATGCATTGTATTTTCGTCTTCCATATTATTTGCTGATACATTACTGTTTAATGTAATGTATGCATTTTCGATGTGTGATTTTACTGACCAAATAATAAAAACTTTTGATAAAAATGTACGCACTATTACATACCCAGCACGTGGCAGTTATTGTACTTATATCAAACATTTTTGATAATTTTATCTCCTTGTTATTGAGAAATTTTGTTATTAATTTTCAATACCTATGACTGTAATAACAATTTCACTTCGAGAATAAAATTTTCGCAATTATTGAAACGTTTGTGCCAATTGTAAATAGTCTCCTATATTTTGTACTTGGTATATGAGTGTAGTCACTCACTTTATATCTTAGGCACATTAAATTTATCAATTTACAACCTCTTTAGACATAAATTTATAATAAAGATATCTGTATGTGATGTATATTGTGTCTATAAGCTGTTGGAAACGGCTTCATATAAAGTTTTAATGTATTTAATCTTAATTACGTCACACGTTACATTAGACAACCCTTTACATGAATATATAAGTATAGATGTGTACTAGAAACACGTACATTGGAGTATTATCAAGCCAGTGTATTATTAAATTGTATTGCATAGCTGTCTATTTATGTTACTTTTAAAAAATTGTATAAATCATTGCTTTTATATCAATAAATCGATAGTGTATTTTTTTTTTAATTATAGGAATCATAATCGTATATATAACCACTGTGAAATATAGTACATTATGGAGGCATCAAATGCATTCCGAATTACTTTGTCTGTACTTTGAAATACTTAATTGATTGTTTCTTATTACAATTATTGTATTATTTGATTATTCAATTTAATTTTTTGAAGTGTATTGTAATTCTTTAGATATGCAACCTAGTTTTCATTAGTATTCCATCTCGTAACAATCAGTTTTCAACTTATATAAAGGGGACTTTCATACTTTTTGTCACGCCCGATCTCCAGTAAACTGTACAAATGTTATAATAGCATTCAAATTAACAATATTAATTCTTATTATGCAATTTTTATTGATTTTTAAAGCATATTTATGCTGAACTTTTGTTTAATTAAATTAAAGAGAAAAAAAAGTAAAAATTTCAACTGACACGGGCGGGATTCGGGATTTTTTCTCTTTAATTTAATATATTATTCTGTAATAATTATATATATAGTATTGATTTATTGTATTTGGTTTTAAGTTTATGAATGATGATAGCAAAATTGAACTAATTTTATAACGGTGATTAGGGTTGCCCCTTTATAAAATAATTAGTGTATATTTCGGGACAGAGTGAAGAACTAAAAAAAATTGTGTCAATACAAAAGAGATTCATTTAATTTAACATCTTATTAGTGTTGTTTACATCCGTAATTTAAACTATAGATGTCTCCTCTCTAACTATTACTTCAAAACACATGGCATTGAAATACACTAAGATAAATTATATTAATTACAAACTGAGTGAAGTAGTGTTGCAAATGTAAAAAATTTGGATGTTTCAATGTTTTTTTATTCAAGTCAATATAAATTAGTATATTTAAAATGGCTGTACGGATTTCAATTGAATATGACAAAAAAGGAGTTTATGAACGAGATTAATATATGGCTTTTAATACATTATATCAAGGAAAAATGCACTATTCCTGTAGGAATAATCTAAAATATATGTATGAGTAAAGAGTTTTTTGGGGTCCGCAAAGACTGCATTTTACTGCAGGAAATTAAAGTATTCCGCGGAAAAATCGTTGTAATGGACGAACTCGCAAGCAGTAAAAATATTTGAAGACATTTTTGTGTTCACAATTATAAAACGTATTACTTTTTTGTTGTAAATATATGGCAAGTTTAGAGTACTTATTATGTATTGTGATCACATTGTTTAGCCAAAAATTATTTTCTTTGAAGTTTTATTTCACAAATTCCTTGTAGTCTCATTGACAAATGCAACAGTCTATGTAATTAAATTAATTTATTAATCTGATTTTCATTTATCGAGACAATTTATGAATTATTAAACCGATGCAATAAAATATAATAATATTGGTTACAAAATCTGTTTTTATTTCCTCCATTCAGTATTCATACACACGCCTTTCTTCTTTCATAACAGCCTATTAAGTCTACAGCTGAATATAGCATCAACCAAAGATTGTCACAAAGAGCGGCCAGTCATATGTCAGTTGCATCCATACTCCTCTTAATATTGTTTTTTTTTTTTTATAGAGAAGGGAGGATAACGAGCAGGTGGCTCACGTGATGGTAAGTGATTACCGCCGCCCATGAACATCCGCAATACCAGAGACATAGCAGATGCGTTGCCAGCCTTTGAGAAAGGTATAGGCTCTTTTCTTGAAGGTCCCTAAGTCGTATCGGTCCGGAAAAACCGCTGATGGCAGCGCATACCATAAAGTGCAAGTGCGTGGCAGAAAATTCTGCAAAAAACGCACTGTGGTGGAATGCCAAGCATTAAGATGATGTTGATGGAATTTTTGACTCTGCCGTAAGGTACGATGGTGAAATTCAGCGGCTGGGATTAATCCGAACAATTCCTCGGACTTGTGCAATCCGAATTGTGCAGATTGTGATTCCATCTTGTGCTGTAAGTCGTCCTTCATTGCGTTGTCTGAACGAGATTTATACTCGAAAACCTTTACTAAACGGTTAACAAACGGTGTTATGTGGCGAGGCGTGTCACTTCAGCGTGCTGATCCGTACGGTAATATCGGTTACCATAGAAACCGTGCATCGCTCTTTTCATAGCACGCAGAGTAACTTTCAGCCTTTTTTTTTTAAACTGAGGAAAATGCGTTATACACGAACGTTTCCTGACCCGGAGGCCACCGAAACGAACAGTGTCGGACTCGGATCTCTGAAGGAGAAACATACCGACTAAAAACCGTCCTCGGGATGCTGTTGTCCCGAAGGCCTTTACAGCTTCATCTGAAGAAACCTGCGAGAACGAAGGCCAGCAGGTGAAATGTAACTTTCAGCTTCCTCATTCGACCTGCATTTATACGTAATGCCTTGTTAAAATCCAGTGCAGAATATAGGCCTCCCACGTCCGGAGGTCTTGCCATTATTATTACCCTTGGCTAGCGGATTGGTGATCAGTATCAGACCTTACGCTGACGCTACTTCCGTCAGGTTCGTTTGGTTCAGATATTTTGCGATGTGATTACACCGCTAACTATAGATAGATCGATATATATATATATATATATATATATATATATATATATATATATATATATATATATATATATATATATATATATATATATATATATATATATATATATATATATATATATATATATATATATATATATATATATATATATATATATATATATATATATATATATATATATATATATATATATATATATATTTATTTATTTATATCTCTTTATTCATATCTTTGAAACTCACTGAAAGAAGTGTGTGTTACCACACTACTATTCCCTTTTATCGTATCACTATTTTGGGTATAGTACAAGATTGCGATCTTTGGCTACTTAACAATAACTTATCTTCACGCACAATCCCGGACGGGGTAGCCAGAGAGAACAGATGGCCAAGTGTCACGATCCTCACATACCTGTTTCGCTTCTTTCATATTCATCATCTTCTTTATACATGCACGTCGAGGTATCCGAGCACTCTTGACCCTCCCCTCTACGAGTACTACTTAAAACACCAATAGAAAAGCATTAGGTTGCAGATATACAGATAATTGCGTTATGATGATGGATTTTTTAACTAAAAATACCTTTGTATTGAATAAAAATGGGAACTTAAACATAATTTAAATTTACTGTGGTTGCTGTTTTTAGGAATCCACTTTAATTGGCACACTAAAATTATTTTTAAACGACCCTTGAAATTGAAGTCATGGTATACTTTAAGATAATATTAGGAGAGAATGTTATTTAGCTTTACTGGATTTGCAGATAAAGGACTAAAAATTTGTATCCTGAATATGAAATTTTCCATGAAGGTATAATAATTTACTAATACTTTATTAAAACTGACATTTTAAAAAAAGTTACGTACCTAACGTATTTTAAGCATCCTACTCTAAAATGTCTATATTTCAATATCCATTTCAGCGGGCCACTAAGTAAATCGTTGCAGTATGCAGAATGCTTTTTAGGTTATCGGCTTGAATTCTGAAAGGATGAATGTTCATTCTTAGCCGTAGGTTCATATTCCGTGGATTATTTTTGTTGCATGCTAAAATAATATAGGAATAACTGGCAAACAAAAAAATTCCATCCCAATTTAATCCTCATCCAAAAGAACAGATGAAATGGTATCCTACTAAAAACTTGATTTTAATTAAATCTTAAAACATGTTTTACCGTGACGTGTGAAAGGAGCAGATATTTTTGATATACTAACCAAAGTCGCAACTTGGTGTTGAGATCTCAATAATTTTACTGACCTATTCACCTACATTTTGACAGGAAGTTCTTTTGTTTAAATATTATTTAGTAGTTCAAAATTACACGGTTTATTATACTATAAATTAATATATTAATGATAATAACCCCCTAGGAACGAGTTGATCACTTCCACGCTGTTTCTAATTATTCTATGATTAACATTGTAATTTTTTTTAATTAACATATCTGGGGTGTTTCTTACGTCTGTTTCTTCTCCGTTAGAGAAAGCTCATCAACAAACGGCGTTAGATTAAAAAAATTACAATCGATAAATTAAATAGTATGTTACTTATGTCTGGTATGGTCATTAGATTTGAATCAAGATACCCGAGTTCAATCACCAGGAGGCAGGCTCGTACCAATGAGTTTTGTTAAAACTTTTGTGCGATGTATATCGTTGGCGTAGACGTCGACGGGCTCACTACCTGTCTCGTTCTCCCAAAATAGGCTCCGGTGAAATGTTGGTCGGATGTCTAAGCTGTCTAGACCTCTGACTGCAATACAGGGGGTATTGAGAAATGCGTAAAGATAAAAGAAATAAAGCGTTTTATGTAAATTATTTAATTTCTTATTGTTTTGATAGGCAATTTACATGCTTGATATTCTGCAATGACAGTTGTTAATGGTGTAACTTAAAAGTTGAGTAGTAGCCTATAAAAAATCGCAACTGTGTTTTTCTAATATTTGTAAGCGTCGGGCAAGCGACGATGCCACAAATAGTATTACAATGACATCGCGTGGATCTCAATTTCCATTCATAAAAAATAAACTGTAGCAAAAGTCTAAGGAGATAATTTTTTTTTATGTGGATAGTATTTATTAACAGGAATTCACTAATGTAATTTACCTTGTCTTTGTTAGCTTTACGATACTTATTGTTCAGTGTACGAGTATATAAATATAATGTTTGGTCTAAGTAAAGGCAGTAAAAATAAAAAAAATATTGTTACTTCTTTCATTATTTAATAATTAAAAAAGTAAGGAAAATTTCTGAAATTTGGCACGCATATTGTGTATTTGGGCTATTTTCTGATGTGACTATCATTTATGACTGCTGATTTGAAGAAAAAAGGGCATTGAGTTAGGCAATAATATTACGATTTGTCTGCCCGTTAGAAATTTGATGATTAGATCAATTGGGTAGTAATGATATGCGGGTGCTGACTTATAGTAGGGTCTTACATCAGTACTTACTTATCTTCACGCACAATCCCTAATGGCGCAGCCAGAGAGAACACATCGCCAAATGTGAGTACATATCAGTAGTTAGTACATATTTAATATTTTGTATCAATTAACATTCTAATTATTAGATATTTATTTACATAAGGTTATTTTATGCGTTTTTATGTTCGTTTCGAAGAATGTTTATTTTTTTTTTTCAATTATTCGTTGGTGCAGCACGTTTATTTCGAATTTACACGCATCGCAACGAAAGGGAAATCTCAAAAAAAAAAAATACAAACTGAAAACAATGAAGTCTGTTTGATTCTTTAGCTGACATTGATTAATAATGTTGATACAAAACTGAATAAAATATAGTATTTAAAACAATTATAAGTTTTTTAATGTTATAAAATATTTTATTACTTTATATACTATTATGCAGTTGCGGCACGGTTATTTCTTTTGGAACTGTGACTGTGTGTGTGGAGATTTTACAGTTGCCGCTAAAACACTCGTAGTGTGAGTAAAAACTTATTCAGCTTCATTTAGAACGATTGTAATTTTTCTTCAGTGCCATTTCTTCAGGGCAATGCCTTTAGAAAATCTACAAAATTAATATTTTTGACCAAATACCATAAGTATAATTAAACTAGGGTATTTAAATATCGAAACGTAGTCTAAGTTGAAATAAAAAAAATGTAATTACAATCATAAAAAAACCTCGGGCAAACACTTATTCAAAAAGGAAGTATTCATTAATTCAAAATCCACAAATTGTTGACCAGATGCGTAGAAATATTATTTTAGTTCAAAATTACTTGTTTTTCGAGGTCAGGTAGATACTAAAATTAAAATAGGAATTTGGAAAGGAAAAGAAAACGAGTATATTAGTATAATATTTCCAGTTTTAATTTAATCTTGTTTCATTGATAAATAGTAATATAATATTTTTTACCTATTTATAAGTTTTATGTCATCTATCATATTAATATTTGATGTTTGATAACTTGATAGCAGAGTAGTCAAATATCAAATAGGGTCAAATATCAACGGTAGTGACTCTGCCCTTTGAAGCTATGGGATGCGGGTTCAAAACCGCTAGAGGAAAACATTTGTATGATTTATTGTACACTAACATTGGACTGAGGCGATAGGCTCACCATCTGTCACGTTGTTCTAAAAACCTTCGGTGAAAAGTGGGTTTGTTCTGTCTACACGAGTATGGATAATAACGTTAAAATATAAAAAAATGTTATCTATCCTAATATTAAAAGCAATTTAGTTATTGTGTTAGGTCTATTTCGATTATAGGAACGGCACGGTTAAATAGATATCGAATATGTATAATATTTTGATTCTAAGTCAATCGAAATTCATTACATTATTACCTTCTTTATTACATTAAAATGACGAATGAATTATTAAAGTTAAGTTACAATTGAATTGGTGAAATTGCAGAAGGAACTTTTAGCAGCATTTATCCCAAAATTAACGGTATAAAATCGGTGTAAGAAATTGCTATCTATTTTTTCGTTGGTACGTTAAAAGGTAACTAGAAGATGATACACGGAGAGGCATTTTGAAAATTACTGGATCAAAATTGAGTAGACTGGCCATGGGCGTCCCATGTGCGAGGTAGCTGGGAAAGAGATCGCTAAAACGATGATGGAGATTATAGCAAATCCTTACAAACCGAAGCAACCTTTATCTTGCAGTTGATATTTACAGGACGTTATGCATTACTTAAGTTGGAACTTAATTTATTTTATTTTTGCCATCTTAGTGCATAGGCAAAAAATTCGTACATAAAATTCAAAAAACAAAACGAAAAGTCCTTTAAACCAAGTTCAGCTATACAATTATATTATATAGACAATTCAATCATCTAACTCATTGATCTAAAGCCACTGTGATGAACTCGAATCGGAATTGCAATACCAATCACAGGAACCAAAAATCTAAAACATTCACAAACATGTCATTTCTTTTGTCTAGCAACTTTCGCTTAGTAAACGGTGACGCTTGTAGTAAGTTGCGTCGTAAGAGTAATTATTTCAAAATATATGGACCAATCACGACGACAAAACATTTATAAATGATATGCATGATAATTAGCCTCGTTTAGATAGTGTCGATGTCATACCGATTTATAAGACGGCAAATTATATTAAAATGAGACTGAAAGTTTGATGTGCTTTTTCGTAGTGTTCTATTATAACAGTTCTTGTTCAAATAATACTACTCACAGATGAAACTACGCCATACAATTGTTATTTGTCTAAAAAATCAGAAATCTACCATAAAGCTTCGCTGTATCTTTGAGGTAGTTAAAATGTAAATGTATTTTTTCTCTTATCCGGTGCGGAACTGCATTGACTATAATATTATAGTAACATTCTGCCCGAGCCCATGTTATTAATAAAGAATTTGGTGGAAAGTAATTGTTTGTTCAATTAGTAAACTTGACAGCGCAACAATAAATAAATTGACATTTTGTTGGAAAGATGACATCAAAAGGAAAATTGTGGTTATACGGCCTTGAACAAAATTGTTCAATTACAGCACACATTTAAAAACACATGCAGCATTATAAGCTGTCATCATCTTACACAAAAACTCGAAATAAAAACATAAACATATCGCACCTCAAGATACAAACATCAGCTTTCGATTTGGTACTACAAGTTCATAGTCTATATGCTTTATATCTTCTAACCGAATCTGTTATCGTAAGTTTCGTAAAACAAAAAAATTGTTTATAATATAACACGATACTTTGTTGCTTAAGACTAAACATCTTCTCTCGAACTGTAATATCTTTCTATGAAAGATAAAAAAATGATTAGTTGTTAAATTACTGCAACAATTAGTTCAGCTTTGTGGAAACATTTTTCTATTTTATTTATAAATTAGGCTAATAAGCTTGTTACTTATCGATTCATCAATGTCAATCTTCTATAAATGCAGTTTCTTATTGTTTACTGGTGATTCGTTTGAAAATTGTTAGTTGACGTAATTCATAACGATTCAACTCGTTTTTTTACGATACACTACATACTCTATTGTCCATAGCACAACACAAATAAGACAACACACACTCATTGCTAGGAAACAATATAAGTAAGTCCCGGTTGCTTCATAGATAAGGCCTGGAACAATAAATGTAATTCAAATCTTGAACAAATTAACAGGATAATGTATTGTATACATAAGAATTTAAGACAGGATTTACCACAATCACCACGCTTAGCAAGAAGATTGGCGATCACAGTACCACAGAAACACAGTAGTTTACTGTTTTGTAGGAATTTTTCGACTACTGTCGAAATTTTAAATCAAATCAAATCATTTATTCACCGACATAAGAATGTACAGTCGTTTATTTATAGTCATTTATAATCTGCCACCGTTTCGTAATGAGCTTCTTCTAAGGGAGAAGAAACAGGCAAAGGAAACTCCGTAGGTATCCCCTTTTTTTGGTTCATCTTTTTTTTTAATATTATACAAAATGTGATGTCAACTATTTTTAGGAACTTTTTATTCGTCTTTTTATTCAATGAAGGCGGTGAAAATAAAAGGTTCATTATTGTTGCGGTAACAGTAATCTTGGTACGAACAAATCAAATATTGTTTAAACCTTTGTGGAGACAGTTTATAGTGAAAAACTTAAATATGAAGATAACATTGTAGTACAATAGTGTGCAATACCAAACGCCCTCGAACGAATTCTTCGAAATATTTGCAACTATTTTTTTGCAATCTTCACAACCTTCAAGGGGCAATGACATGACGATACGATGCGTGACAATTACTATCCTAAATCAACACGCCATCATCGAATATTTATGGGCGAATCAATTTATTAGTATATTTAGGCTTTTTGTTTTTATACTGAGAAGAAACATTTTTATTTAAGTAAAAAAATATTATTTATATAATGTAGCCTTCAAAATTATTATTTTTATTATAAGATTTTAAAAACAAAAGTCGAAGAGTTATTCTTGTTATTAATTTTACTTTAATTAATTATATATTTTTAAATACGTACCTATTAAAGGATCAGCTATAAGCATTAAAAATCCAGAGAAAATTATATGCAGCGCCAAAGCGGCAGGAAACCTTTCGGGAGCGGCTGCGACAAGTACTAACGGAAATAGGACTTGTACCGAACACCGAACGAGTCCAGATATCACCGTTATGGTGAACACAAACCAAATCTCACTGGAACACACAAGTGCTGAAACAATATATATATATTTCTTGTAAGCCTTAAATCATTTTCGACAATTTTAATCCAGTTTTGAATTTAACCCGTTAATGATATTAGAAGCTAAGAAATTATTATAAATACAGACATACTCGTAGATAGGGGAAACATCAACAACATACACTGCTCTGATTTCATAGCAAGTAGCTCAAGCACTCGTGTTTTAAATTCAGAAACAAAGAAGGTACCACCCAGATCGATGTAGAAAAAGTTATCTAAATTGACTTGTCCAAGAATCGTACCCGAGACATGTGGTCTCGATGACAGATGACATCAAGAAAAGCAGGTGCGTAGAGGTTTTTAAATAAAGATGCCGATGTCGATTTAATTTAACGCAAATGACCAAGTTCAAGTCCTAGGGTCGGTATCATAAAATTATTCAGCACATTATAAGCTGCGTAATTAACTTTGGTGGCACAAAAAACATGAGAAATTTTTTGTGGTTGAAAAATAATAATTATAAAAAATATGTCAAATGGGAGCAGCCTATACTAAGTTCTTGTAAATTCGCTTTTAGAAGTAGCTTATTTATTCTAGTGTTAACTTTTTTATTGCAAATAAGCATATTAAAAGTCTTACCTATACGCAGCAAAACTGTAAGACTAGTCCCGGCGAAGAAAATTTTGCGGCTGTCGACCGTATAAAAATATGTAAATATTGCCAAAGAAAATCTTGCTATTAGATCAGCAATAGCACCCACCATCACACACGTCGCCACTTGCATCTAAAAAAATACTTATATAGTGAAAACTGCAAAACTTTATTGCATTTACAAAGTAGTAAAAATTATGTTTTGAAACTATTTTAATACTTCAATACGTATAAAATTTAATTGCCTTTCGTATCGGATTCCTGTTAACTATCTTGTTAAGGAACATTCTTGTTTTTAACAATATTGAAAAAAACCCTATCCAAACTGGTGGCGTGTAGCTATATATTAGCGGTGAGGTGGTTGGTACTGATCGTTTGTCGTCGTTGTCGTGGCTTACCAAAAGAAGCCGTTACGACTAACCATGTATACGGTTAATGACCATGTCCTGCGGACTTCCGATAGTTTATTTATTTATCTTTAAGCACAATTCCTGACGGGGTAGCCATAGAGAACCGATCGCCAAGTGTCACGATTCTTACATACCTCTTTCGCTTCATTCAGATTCATCATTTTCTTAATAAATGCACGTCGAGGTATCCGAGTACTCTTGACCCTCCCGTCTTCGAGCAATTTGCTCACATGGTCTTCAAAACTTAGTCTCGGCCTACCTCGACCCCTTTGATATTAACTTTCGCGCTGTATATTTTCTTCCCCATTCGGTCTTCGCTCATTCGCTCATAGTGCCCAAACCATCGAAGCACGCCCTTATCCATTTTAGTGATAAGGTCATCTTTCAAACCCACCATTTTGCGAATCTCTTCGTTTCGCTTCCGGTCGGCCAAGGTAACGCCGCACATTTTACGAAGAGATCGCATCTCCACTGCATTCAACCTGCTTTTATGCTTCCTCTGGCATACCCAGGTTTCGCTGCCATATAACAAAGTCAGTACCAGCACTGCGTTATGTATCGCAAGGCGTGCATTTTTCATTACGCCTTGCCTTTGGACTACCGCAGTCAGGGCACCGTTGACCTTGTTTCCGGCAGCGACCTCCTGTCCACATCTATATCACATCTTCCATCCTGGCTAAAAGCACTGCCCAAGTACACAATCTCATTCACCTGTTCTAGACATTCCTGATTTACCCATATTTCACACTTGTTCTTTCTTTCTTCGTCCCTTTGAAATACCAAACCCTTAGTTTTATTAGCATTCAAACGGAGACCTTTATTTTCACGTTCCTCTTTCATACACGTGCCTAATGCCTGCAGTTCTGCATCTGACCGTGCAATAAGCACTGCATCATTGGCATACGGCAGACAATTTACTTTTATGTCACCCAATTTTACACCCAAACAACTACCTTTCAGCTTTTGTAAACAGCTGTCGAGATACAATATGAACAGCCAGGAGGACATGACACAACCCTTCTGAAAGTTCATTTAACATAAATTTGTATGTCATAAAATCTATCAACAAGTCAAAAGAATTTATTCTAAAATTATATAATTACCTTAGAATAACCGTAAGAAAATAATAACATTGGTTCCATAGCCAGATATGTCACATCGGAAACGAATGCAAATCCCAAACCCACTAAAGTGCTAACAAACCTAGGGTCCTTTAGTAAATCTAATTCAACGTTGTCGTATATTATTTTTCTGAAACAAATGAAGTGTTTACTAAGCAAAGAATAATACTTTACACTCAAAACAAATAACTAATGACGGCAAATAACAACAAAATAAGTAGAATAGTACAAGTGTTTGTATCATAGAATGATACAAACACTTGCACTTTTCTACTTATTTTGATCAAGATAATTTTATTTAAAATTTCGTATATTCCTGTGCATTCTTCGACCATTCAACGAAATATGGAAATTACTTACATAATACTTTTTTGAATAGATTCGTGTCTAGTCGGAGTTTTTATCTCTTTAATTTCGATAGCGCCGTCGTCACCTGGCAACATTTTGACCACAGTTTCATCATACCTATCATTAATTTGATTACTGTTTAGGACGTCACAATTTAATGGTTCTGAAAATTGTTAGGATCACAAAGAGTTATATACATATGTATTATACATATAGTTGTTTTATAATACATAAAGATTTATAATACACATATATATTGGGTTAACGTGAAGGAGATAGATGACAAGTTATTTTCATAACAAAAGGCAAAAATGCTTTATCATTTATTAGTTAGGTACCTGGACTTGAAGTATTTGCTGCCTTAATCATGTGCCATTCCACCGGATGCATGACCAACATGGCGAAAAGTAAATGCAAGTCAACTGCCATGATCAGGGCGAGGGTCCATCGAAATCCATATTCCGCAAGAAGGAACGTCACGAGAATGGGAAAAGTTATAGAAGCAATGCTGCTCATGGTTTGGTTGGCGCTCATCATTGCGGTACGTTTCTTTGTGAAATAGCAATTAAACGCCGTGAAACTAACTGGTATCATTACGCCGAAACCAGCTCCTGCAAAAATTAATCTTTGTCACGTTCGTAATAAAATTAATGATATTTATAATAAATTAATTAAAGATCCCATTAAATAAATTACCTCTAATTACTCCAAATGTGAAGACCAATTGGTAAGTTCTGGTGACAAAAATGGTCAGAACGTCGCCTAGTATAAACAGGCCCGCACCCAGTAAACCAACTTGTCTGAAGGAATACTTTTTTAGAGCTATTCCACTTAGGAAACCTTAAATACAAACATTGTTTTTAGTTGAAAAAAAAGATTTCATGGTTAATTTATCTTTTATATCTTCTCGTATTTCCTAATATAGCGTAGTAAGATGTTTAAACATAGTACTGTTTACCCACAGAAGCGCTTATTTTAGAAAACGTGACAAGTGTGGAGCTTGTCGCGTTATTATTAGTTGGATAAAGCAATATAGGCGTAGTTATTATAGATAGATAAACATTTTGAGGAAACCTGAACTATTAAGTAGTAAGAGATATATTATTTCGTGGATTAGTAAAACTACACTTTAAAAGACACTAGGTAGAGTCTGTTCCTGGAAAGTGTTTTTTCCTGGGCCTAAAATAGGAAATGATGAAAGAATGTGGTATATTCTGACGTCAGTACCATCGTCACATCATGTACAACATTTACCATTTTCACGACAGATTGTAAAAATGTACGGCGTTACCTTGGCCGACCGGAAGCGAAACGAAGAGATTCACAATATGGTAGGTTTGAAAGATGACCTTATCACTAAAATGGATAGGGGCGTGCTTCGATGGTTTCGGCACGTTGAGCGAATGAGCGAAGACCGAATGGTGAAGAAAATATACAGCGCGAAAGTTAATATTAAAAGGGGTCGAGGTAGGCCGAGACTAACTTTTGAAGACCATGTGAGCAAATTGCTCGAAGAGGGGAGGGTCAAGAGTACTCGGAAACCTCGACGTGCATGTATAAAGAAAATGATGAATCTGAAAAGAGGTATGTAGGGATCGTGACACTTGGCGATCTGTTCTCTCTGGCTACCCCGTCAGGGATTGTGCGTGAAGATAAATAAATAGTAAATAAAATTTTATATTTATTTATATATATAAGCCATTCCCAATACAGGGGTACACAGAGGTCTAGACAATTGAGTCGTTTCGACCCACCTTCCACCGACGATAGACAACGGGTGGTGAGCCCGTCGTCGTCTCAATGTCCAAGCCAACGATATAATTCGTGCATAAGTAAATTATAATATAAGTAATTTTATTAAAAATATTTCAGTTAATTAAGACTGACTTTATTGTCGAAACATTTAATTAAATATTACACACATGTATTTACATATGCGCATTTAAATATTAAGCCTTATGCGTTCTGATGAAATGACTAAGATCTGTTTTCCATGTTGTTAAATGATTTTATCTGCGCTAGTTAACACGCACGCAAATTCACGTTTATTGGATAAAATCAAAGGTATCCGATAAGAACAGAAAACACCATAAACCGATAAGAACACAGTTAAAATTTATTTATCTTTTATTAATAAAATTTTAATCTTTGTTTTATATTAAATTATATCAAATATTATTTATTTTTTAAATCTTATTTTTATTTTTACTTTGTCTTTTTGACACAGTTTTCAGCGAATTTTTTTCTGGAAAATGTGGAAGGTGGTCTGCTTATTTCGGTTACCATTCAATATATCAATTTCAATATAATATTTACATTTATAATTATTATATACATATGCATCCTTGACTAGAATACAATAATTCATATTCGTTACACAAATATTTTCCACTAGTGGTTTCGAAAACCGGGACTTGGTTCTTCGCGAGCTAAGAAGTGTTCCAACAACCGCGGTTAGTTTAAATCTTTTGATCTTTAGAAGTTAACTGTTATTTTTCGATAAGCTAAGGATATATCCTTTATAAAGATAATTGAATGCACTTGGCACTGAATGAATTTTAACAACAGCCTATGAAAGACAACACACGTGTTTCGCCCAACAACAAGACACATGGTCTTCAACTCAATGGTTAACCACTGGCGGAACCGCATTTAGTGGTTGACAATAATAGGGTGGTATATCGATATTGCGCTACAAATAATACTAATCAAACAAGACATCTTACAAAGTCTGATCTAGTCGCTAACAGTGAATTGTGTCGTACATTGATCCATATTTTATTGTTATAACTTTCAATTTTATGTTTGTGGATTTTGTCTATTTGAAAAACCCTTGGGCTACAGATCCACATGATTTTTACATAGAATATTGGTTTGTGATCTGCTATATTCTGAAACGTAATTGTTTAAAATGGTAGTTTGAAACTGAAGGTAAAATTTTGGTAATAGTATTTAAAAATTCATATCAGAAAATATATTTGAAGGAATATTTTTTCATTAATTTAATGTTTTTAGTTCTTGAGCTGACCAACCACCAATTGCCAAAAAGGACGCAATTTTAGACCGATATTTCATAACAAGTATCAATTTCGCTTTTACTTTTGAGAAGCAAATTTGACATTAGAGATAGTCATTCGTTTTGACAATGTTTGATATTTAACATGTTTTTGGTGGGGAAATCTACCGAGCTAAAATACCAACTTAGTAATTAAACTACTAACTTAGGATTTATTATAAGTATATACAAACGTCGAATACGCTATTCAATATTTACCATCTCTACAATGTTATAAACGTAAGATTAGTTATATCTCTCAATACGCGAACAGTGAAACAAAGGAATAAACAACATATAGTCAGCAAACATCAACTAAATTGTAAGTGTAAAGTGTAGTAATTTTGTTCGAGTAAGGTAAGGAAACTATATTCATATGACAGAGAAACATATTGACTAGTCGATACAATTAAAACTTAAATATCTAGAGCACTAACTTCCTCATCAGGGTTCCTGATAACATAGTGACTGTTGAAGTAACGCGAATAAGAATTAAACTACCTAATTTGTAGTGACCCAGGCTTCTGAGCTAAGGGTTGTGGATTGGAATCTTGGGAAAGGCAAACATTTTTTGTGTTGAATAATATAATGATAATTTAACCATTTTATTTTGTTACATAAAATGGTTAAATCATCATCTTTATCATCGTCATCGTTAAATCATGTTTAGTTAATGATTTATTGGTTATGGTATTTGCAATAAAGTGTATGAATAAATAAATAAATTAATAAATAATATGAATGTTTGTACACTTGTCATGAATAATCGTGTGTGTACTTGAATATTTATCTAAGTAAACAAATACATTTATAGCCTAGTGCTTCTTCAGATCAAAATGCAAGACAGCAGATCCGAGTTCGATCCTCTGAAACTAGGCTCGTACCCATGATTTTTTTCAAAAATGTTTGCGGTTTGTAACTGGCTCACTAACAGTTCCAAAATAAGCTCCGGTGAAATATGGAGCGAAAGGACTCAATTGCCTAAACCTCTGGTTACCTATGTATTGGGAAATGCGTCAAGATAAAAAATAAATATGTATGTTGATACGCGTAATTATATTGTACCGAACTAAAGCGCATACTTGTCTTCCTATTTCGTATATTTGCTATTAAACAACAATTAAGATAAGAAACATGAAAGAAAAACTGTAACAAATTCTAAATTATTTCGTTATCTTAGTTTATTAGATTTGTTTAATTTGCATTCAATTTTCCATGTCGTCGGTCTTAAAGACTTACAAGACTGGTTCTATTTTAAGACGTCTCTGGAATACGATCTTTTGTATCATTAGAAACAAATTATCTCTTTTATCACGTGTCGTAGTCGGAAATAAATGTAGAACTTTAAAACACTAATGGCTACTGGTATGCATTAACCATCTCTCTGGCGTAGCGTTACTATTTTAGTGAATCCTCTTAGCGGTAGATGCCTGTGAAAGTTGTAAAGCCTCAGGCGAAACATTTTCGGTTATATCTTTTTCATGCTATAAATCTCTCACTTATTTATTTCATCCTAACAGAAATGTCCGCATCATTATTACTTTGTATCAAATATGGTTTTACGGAAGGTGAATGCTAAATTCTCAGTTAACATAATCTCAAGTTTTAAGTAGATTAATATTCAACCTTTACTTCCGTCAATCTATTACGTATCGTATTAACGGAAACGAATTCCAAGTATTGGTTCAACTGAATATCGGTCAGACCAATGTTCTTCAATGAAAGAGGGATGCAAACTGTTTAGTCTTAGGCCATGAACGACAATCGGTCTCTGTATCCAATAATATCTCCCTATTAACTGATTTGTATTAAGCTAATAGATTCATTATGGATTGGGGACAGTAATTCAAACCGCGTTGCATGAAACTCGAGCCACATGAAATTTTCACATAGTAACTCGCGGTGAAACTTTATAAGTGCGTACTTCTATTAGTGAATCAATGACCTCGTTGGAAAATATGTCGTAATCATATTTTTGCGTACATAATTGCTGCGGTAGTTAGATGAAAATATTATCAATTTTTAGGGTTAAATTTGAATACATTTTTTATTGCACAATTAAAATTTAACACATTTATAATTTTTAAAGCGAACTGTTTTCGTTAGCTGTGCGTATAGGTTTATCCCATATGCAACAGAGAAATACTAAACATAATATAAGTAGGTAAAAGAGTCACGATAACCGAGTGGTTGGGTGGTCTGAATTTCAAGTCAAGACCCGAGTTCGATTCCCGGATGGCGGGCTCATACTTATGGGTTTTTCCAAAAACTTATGTACAAATTTATCGGTGGCTTGGACAATGAGACGGCGACGGGCTCACCACCTGTCACATTGTCCCAAAATATCTTCGGTGGATGGTGGGTCGTAGGGACTTAATTGTCTAGACTAGACCTCTGTCTACCCCTGTATTGGGAATTGCGTGAAGATACTTATTTATTTATTTTTAATAAAAATTTATCTGTTATTTACTTTAATGCTGAAGCGTCGATGGCGTAATGGTTTAAGGTGCGGACTGCGAAACAACGTCGTAGGTTCGTCCTGCCATTCGACTCTTGTTATGAATCACTCCAGGCACAAGCATTGCAGCTTAGTTGGAGTGGTTAACACTAATACTGTTAACGTTATTTGACGTTTCTAGTAATGTTGTAACAAAAAATCAACAAATGGGAAGACTTGTAGGTACTCTACGGGTATAAAATACAGATATCACTAGTAACTCTCTCACTTTTATGACTGATAAATAAAATGAAACTATAGTACCAGAACAATAACAAATAATGTCGCGATAGCCGAGTGGTTGGGTGGTCGGAATTTCGAGTCAAGAGACCCGAGATCGATCCCCAGGTGGCAGGCACGTACTAATGGGTTTTTCAAAAACTTATGTACGAATTATATCGTTGGCTTGGACATAAAGACGGCGACGAGCTCACCACCTGTCGCGTTGTCGCGAAAATATCTTCGGTGGAAGGTGGATTAAAGGGACTAGAGTAAGACTAAAGGGACTTAATTGTCTAGACTAGACCTCTGTCTACCCCTATATTGGGAATTGCGTGAAGATATTTATTTATTTATATTTATTGTTGAAAAAGACTGTATTGATTGTAATCATACATCCCTTTAAGATTTAGATTACCAACATAAGAACTAAAAACTGATTTGAGATAAGTTTTTAGTTTAGAGTAGAGGAAGTTATAAAATCAGCTTTCGTTTCACTGTACGTTAGTTTGTTACCTTCTGTAACTTGATAGTTACGATGACGTCTGTTTGTAATAAGAACATTATTTAGTTTTCTTTAATTAAATTTGTATAACTATGTTCTATATTAAGGACATGAAAACGTTTAACGGGAGCTATGTGGTAGTCCCATTACTACTTAGGCTTGCTGATTCTTGGTGTAATACTGGTTACTCTCGTTGTGCTGCGGATATGTTCCTTGCGAATTTCGCATAAATAATACAAGCACCGAGCATAGCCCTTTCTATGGCCCGCCGAGGAACATTAAGCTTTCTAATGCGGCTTACAGAGGAATGTCACGTCATGGTTGCGTATACCAGACGACTTTTTAATTCATCTTTATATGAATGAATAATTTTACTATCTTTTAGGGTCCATTAATTATTCATCCTTAAATATTTATTCATTCAAGAATACCGTACAGGTTTCCGAGTGGTATAACCAAGTAGTGGCTTCTTTTGCTACATATTCATGAATGAGTCGGTTTGACTTGCGCAAGACTATGGTCATACAAAATATTGTCATTAAGTAGAAGCATCTTGTGTTTTTGCGTTGTTTCGTACGGTTTCGCGGTACGTCACACCTCATTTATTTCTCTTTCTCTTATGCCAATTCACTTTTTAGGTTCACTGCCCATCACCAGGCCCACTTCTCCCCCTCCCCCAAAACAATAGCGGATGAAAAAAAATCTACTCCTTTGTACCCGCGAGAATCCCCCTCTGGACACCCGCGCATGGGCAACCAATCGCGGCCTGAGTGTTCTGAATGCTCAGGCTGTTCCTCGTATTCTGTGGGGGCAAAATTCCACTCTGTTCCTATACTATCCGAGGCAAACACAGCTAAAAACCTTGGCCATCCCTTACCACGCTTACCGTGGATCTCTGCAATATCAGGTGACTACACTCCAATCTAGATACCGTCCACTACCATCTGGAGACGGCAAAGCAGGCCTTGCTTTTTCTTACCGAGACGCAGATATCCTCTCCGACGGATACCTCTTACCTTTTGCTACCCGGGGTACAAGCTGGAACATTCTTTTGTGCCCCGGGCGGGGGTTTGTGTATACGTCAGAGAGGATATATGTTCTCAACGCCTCGGCAGCTTTGAAGGTAGGGACCTGCCCGCATAGACAGCGACGACCACCTCCGCGTCTATGGATGCCTCTATAGGACTCATGGAAGACATCCAAACGGCTGCAGATTCCGTGCTACAGTACTCGGCGACTTCAACGCCCACCAAGGCGAATGGCTATGATCTCGAACCACTGATCATGCGGGGAGGTCTTTATTTACTTTGCCTTAGCATATGATCTGACAACTGGTTACTTCGCCAACGTGGGGTGCAGATGTCGAAGATTATACACTTTCCCTGCTGGATCTTCTGCTGACCTCTCATCCGGACGGCTATGTGGTCTCCATCGATGCCTCTTTGGGTTCATCGGGTCACTGCCTATCGCTATAGATTTTCGCATATTTTTATTGCTTTCATCGTGATCCACTTACTGAAGGTGAGTGGATCATGATGAAAGCAATGTTTGTCTCCTAAATTATGATTGTGCTTAATACCTGCTTACGGTGTATTTAAGTCTAGATCGAAGTATAAGTAAAATTTTTTGTAAAGGCGGTTCAATATTTTTTTTTAAATTCTTTATTTGAAACGTAAATTATAATACTATGTCCAACACAAAATAATTATCAATTGAAGTATTTTATTTCTTTTGTTTATCACTTTAATTTTTTGTTAAGAATTTTAAAGGCCATTCTGAATATAATAAATTTCTGAATAAAATTCGGTGCATAATTTAGCTTTTCGCAACATTATTTGAACATTTTACCTGCGATAGAAAGAGCACCATTGTATACACCAATCACCAACGGGAGACCACTAGCACCGTCTTGCTCGATGAAGAAATCGTTGAACAGAATCCCAAAAGCATTCGAGGAACCAAATCCTAGCATCTGCAACCAAAACAGACCAATTATTTTATCTTTGTTTTTTTTCCGTTTATCTTCTCGACATGAAATCATACTAAGACATCTTTCTAAGGAGTTTTTCATTGATTCATTACATGTAGATTATAAAGAGACCTACTCCTTTCTGGGAATTAACAACGCCATCATTATACCAATATATTTGTGGAAATTACCTGTTAGCTAATACGGTTTATTAAAAGACGGCTATGTTGTAACTTAACAACACAACAGCTGTTTTACAGCTATTTAGCGGAAAAGAGTTTAATATTGAATCATATAACTACTAACCAGAATAAAAATTTTAAATCTTGCGAATGTATATAAGAATTGTCAATTGAATCAGTTAAGTTGCCGACTTAGTGTCCAAGCCTTAGTGTACATAAGGTAAGGTAGTAGTAGCCAAAGTGTACATAAGGTTTATGTTTTACGGTTATTGTGAATTATCTTAAGATCGTATAAGAATATAAGATCCTTTTCTTCCTGTAAGTGTCGCAAGATAGGACTAAAGCTTTGAAAATGTAATTGTCTACGGACAGGTGGTAGGATAACCAGCCCGAAAAACACGTGCCCCAAAATTCAGCAGATCGGTGACATGTAGCAGCGTCTATGGTGTAAATGTCTGATTATGGTAAAGCCTCCTAACCCTAAAGACCATCGTACAGGACATTTTATATGAAGTGGACTTTTGGTTTGTTAAATATGCTCTAATCAGTCCTTAGGAGACATTTTGACATCTGTTCAGCTATCACGGTCTAGATACGATAAGAGGATCAAGAAATGCAACTCACTTCTTGGTCGCAGTTCAACTTGGCTGTGTTAAGATATTTTTACATATGTATCGATAATATTTTCTTAACATCAAGTTATACGACTTTAAAACTAAGTATTTATAAAATGCATATCGGTATTATTGTAACCTGTTTCCAATGAATTATGTAGTTTTTAAAATAAATTTCAACCGTTGCCGTAGTATCTGCGTCATGACAGTGAAAATATTTAAAAATCACCTTATTATTTCTATATGACTTAAATGTTAACATGTGTTCGGTAGATTTCAACAAGATTTCGAGATTTTGTATCTTATCAAGGTTGTTTTATATAATCGAAAGCTTTGTCGTAATAATTGTTGAAAATATTTTATTTCCGTTTACGTAAATCAGTTACAAAAGTTAATGCCCCCTTGAAACTTTGAAAATATAATGCACTTGCTACATAAATATTCTGTATGTTTAATTTTGTGTGTTTGTGTCTAGTTACTCAATCATGTCAAAATTTAATGATATTTTGCACATGGACAGTACGTAAACTGGATTAACACGTAGGAAATGTACGGGGATAACATAAATCGTTCTGCAGATTTATTGGATGCCCGGTTAATGGTAAAAGACTGCTTCGCTAGTAAATGCAATTATCCCACTAGAACTTCATGATAGCTCGCGTAAGAAAACGCGGGTAGAGCTGTTATCTTTAAAGAACTAATTAACCAAATGCACTGGTCTAAGCCACACCATACCGCGATGTAAAATTGTACCAGCGCCAACAATTTAAATAATCAACATGCCGCAAGCAAGAGCGACATTGATCGTTCTTCAATACACCGCTCACCATGAGGTTAAGGGAATGCTAATAACAAAAGTTAACAAAAAATTCATTATAATATGTTACATCTAAAATCATTTTTATGTCTATATCTAATGATATGTAAATAAATTAATGTTAAATTTAATGGTATCAGGTTATTCAGTTTAAGAAAATTTACATAATTTGGTTATCTACCGCTTAATTACAGAATCGTTACATTTTAAAGTGACCACTCGTGTGTCTATCTGATCCTGAGTATTAAGTTACCACTGTACCTAGTAACCAACGAGCTGGAAATAGATTATCTTTTTTTAAGCGAATGACATCTCCTGTGTTTGACTCTGGTGTAATCTTGGTTCACTTGTAACTCTGCATACAATGCACCAAATACTGATTGGACCTAGAGATTTCAAGTTAAGGCAAAATACCGAATGACCATTAAAAACCATTAATATACGAACAACCATTAAATATACACCGCGATTGCATAACATTCATCCATGCATATTCATCCTTGACTTAACAAAACGAGAAACTGTAACCTGTAGTAAAGGTAAAATAAAAAAAAACTTATGACGAACAGATGAGCAGATGTTGCATTCAAGTCCTAGAACATCATCCGGTTATTTCATAAAATAAGGATTGGCGTGTAATCAGGATTGGCGTATAGTATTTATCTAACGATCGTATTAAATTTTTATTGAAAATATTTATTTTTTATTTTATTAGTAAAATTTTGTGTGTCTTTATGCAATTACACAACCTGAGTGAGTGAGCCTATTGCCGTCTTAGAGTTCAAGCTCACGGTACAATATATTATAAAATAATTAATAAATAAATATCTTCACGCAATTCCCAATACAGGGGTAGACAGAGGTCTAGTCTAGACAATTAAGTCCCTTTGACCCACATTCCATCTAAGATATTTCGGGACAACGTGACAGGTGGTGAGCCCTTCGCCGCTTATTTATGTATACAAGTCACGATAGCCGAGTGGTTGGGTGGTTTCGAGTCAAGAGACCCGAGTTCGATCCCCAGGTGGCAGTAAAAATGAGTTTTTCAAAAACTTATGTACGAATTACATCGTTGGCTTGGACATAAAGACGGCGACGGGCTCACCACCTATCACAATGTCCCGAAAATATCTTCGGTGGAAGGTGGGTCAAAGGGACTTAATTGTCTAGACTAGACCTCTGTCTACTCCTGTATTGGGAATTGCGTGAAGATATTTATTTATATATTTTATTTATTTTAACATAATTAATGAGACCGTTGATGGATAACAGCATCTAAGGTGTAAGGTGTATTATACTGCAATCAACAATGCTGTTGCCAAGCGTCAGAATTTGATATCGATAAGGATGATTTGTCATAAATCCGCCATATGAATAATGCCTGTATCCAGTATTGTATAGACTCTTAGGATTGATTTGAATAGACTGTTAACAAAATGTTAATCTGATAATATAACCTGGAACTTATATATAGAGAGTCGATAGAGTTCCGTACTAAATAACTTGATAAACTCGATGGAGTAATTTTTTTTCTCTTTGGCTCTCATTTTACATTGTAACAGTGTTGACTAATAACTTAATAATAACTTTTAGCCGCAATTTAGTTAGTATTACTTTGGATTCGTTTTTATTCTTATAATGATAATAATGCAAAGTCAGCGTCTAAGTTTTACGTTGATAACTTATACGTTTCTTGGGATAAATATATTGATACTAAGCGAATATATAAGTTCGTTTAGTGTCAATTTATTAATAAACTTAAATATTGACCGAAAATAATATATTTGCATAGTCAGCACATAGTTACTATTTAAATTATAATTTAAATATTATAATTTATCCTAAATTTAAATGCATTTAAAAACAGGAATAGGTGACTAAATTGCTTAAGAGCTTAAAGTTAATTGATCCATTAGAAGATTTAAATCGATTATTAATTTTTTCACAATTTAATCAATCCTATTAAAACTCTTTCACAATAAAGTGTAAAACTTTATTAATCACACATAATAATTGTTACTATTTCATAATTATTTATTTTATAATAAAAAAAATGTACTAAATAAATAGTGTGTAGAAATTTCCGAAAATTATTATTGAAATCACATAATCAAAATCCATCCAATTGCAGAAAGGTGTATGGACAGAGTACAGTGATATCTTCGAAAACTTTCATCGCTGCGTTTGTCTTCTAGCTGTTGCATTGGAAAGGATACGGTGGAGACGAACATCAAAGGTGAAAACATAATTCAGCTTCCTTATGCCAACGATATAGTCCTGAAGGCAGTCCTCTGGAGGCACTTAGTTCTCTGCTTAATGACCTCAATAGTGTCTCCCAACAGGTTGGTCTAAAGATGAACATGAACAGGACGAAGATTATTTTCAATATCCTTGTTAGACCAATGCCGGTTGTTGTTGGAAACACTACTCTCGAAGTTGTCGACAAATACGTATACCTGAGACAAATTGTCAGACATGGTAAGTCCAACTCGGTTGGGTATCATTTGGGGAACTAAGCCACATCTTCTCCTCGAGTATATCTCAAAGCCAAAGACGAAAGTTTTTTTTTGCCAGTGCATTTTGCTAGTGATGACATTAGAATCTGAAACGTGTTTCATCACTGCAGGTCGTATGAGACATCCGCTAGCAGACCCAGATTAACCGAACAGAAGTAAAGATCAGCGCGTTGAAGTAGCAATGGGCCGGCCACAGAGCTCGTTGGGGAAGAAAGGTTCTCGAGTGGCAATCTCGTACAAGCAAACACAGTATAGGAAGACCCAAGGTGGACAACCTGTACAATGTTGCAGGGAGTCGATGGATGCCGGTGGTATAGGACCGTTCTATGTGGCAATCTGTGGGAGAAGCTTATGTTCAGCAGTGGATTTTTCATAAGCTAATATAATGATAGTTGGAACTGAAAATCCATTGTAGTAATTATTATGCTGTATAAATCGAATTTTTTGCATTGACTTTGTCCTATGGACTATGTATAAATCAAAAAAGTCATCTTTTTTGGAGGAATCCGCTATGAAAATGCAATGTCTTTCGCAAATAAGCGGCAGAACGTGAACTAATATATGAAAGCAATGAAAGACATTATTATTAAAGCGTGTAAGGGTATGCTACATTGGTTGAACAAATGAGCGAAGAACGAATAATTAGTATAAACAGCACGAAAGTTAAACCTAAAAGGAATTTCCCAACATGTTCTTAAAAATTGAGACTTTCAAGTCAACATTCACTTTGGAATACTATGTGATCATTTTGCACGACGATTGTAACATTTAGTGTTCTCGCATATAACTCGTATGAAGAAATCGATGATCCTAATACAGGAGAAGCTAAAGAAGTAGCTGCAATATTTGAACATAAATATACAATGGCCTGTAAATGTCCATTGGAGCCTATTCCAAAGGATTTGCCGTAATTCTCTTGGCAAGCGGAGACTTTTAACTATGGTTCAGTTTGTTAGTGGTGTTATTTGCAAATGATGAAATGACAATCTCCACTAAGGTAACCATTCAAATTCGATACCATCGCTTTTACCTAATTTAATCATGTTAAAGTGTTTAAATACGTTATCAAATAAACTTCAGGGAAGAAATGAGCTAGCAGATGTTAACGCTGACAGAAATCATTGCACTATTTAATTATTAAGAGGTACGCAATAACATAAGATTTGTTGACAGATACTGCCCCGTATGTAATAATAAATGATAAGAGACTAATTGGGAGCTTATCAGCTTCCACCAACTGATTAGAAGATTTAAGTATATTTTACTCTTTAGGACCATCTTCATCAATGGTCCACGTCCCAACCTCTTTCCGATTGTAGTGGTCCCCCGTACCATTGGACTCAGGGTGGCAGGGGCAAGAGTGTATCTATGTTAGTGCGAATACTGACATATAATAAAAAAAATATCTTCACGCAATTCCCAATACAGGGGCAGACAGAGGTCTAGTCTAGACAACTAAGTCCCTTTGACCCACCTAGAAGGTGACACACCGAAGATATTTTCGGGACAAAATAACAGATGGTGAGCCCGTCGCCGTATGTCCAAGCCAACGATGTAATTCGCAATTAAGTTTTTGAAAACCCATTGGTATGAGCCTGCCACCTGGTGATCGAACTCGGGTCTCTTGACTCGAAATTCCGACCACCCAACCACTCGGCTATCGTGACTATAAATATTTAATGAATTATGTATAGTGCACGATACATTATTATGTATTATAGATATTATATTATATTATATACAGATATTAGGTTTGAGTCCTCAAAGTATATTATCGTATTCACTAAGTACTGACGTTTTTCTTTATTGAAATAGACATAACACTTTTTTTGAATAAATTGAATGGTCTTTAAAAAGAATATAAAATAAATTTCTAACTAAATCTTGTTACTTATTGATTTAATATTGAATAGTTTTATCATGTGTTAGCGTAAAAATACATGTTATGCCATTTTATTCTTCGAATGTCGTAAAAAGCAACTGAGGGAACAATATTCTAATTACTAATGTTTACCGATGGACAGCGTAATAACCAACCAGAAAAATATCAAATAGAAATTGAGGAGTTATGACCTGTGAGGGGCTGCTAACCGTACAGGTTATTAAAAAAGTAGTTAAGTAATGAATAACAGTAATAAATAACAAAATAATAAATTATACGAGTAGTAAGTATTTGTTTTACATATTTTTTAAAAGCAAGATGTTGTTATGATTAAGTAACGTGATCATTTTACATAACATACTTGACGATAGTATTGCGAGTATCAGTAGTAGAGATATTTGTTTCATAGCGAAGATATCATATGTAAACTACTTTTACGTTTTGCGCAATTCTACAGATTATCTGTTACTACTACTACTATAACCTTAATATCTCATGACGTGAAATCAATAAATCTAAGAATTATAGTTTGTTCGAAGCTGCTCGAAGACATTGGTATACTTTGGTATGGGTATACTTCCATGGACGAATGGCATACATACCGATTTTTTAAGTGTACCCATCTCTGGGATCCTGGGTTCCATTCCGAGATGGATAAATGAGAAAAATCACTCTTTAATTTCGCGGTTCTAAGTGTTTTTGATACCTTCGTTGTTTCTGCTTTCTTAACAAAAGTGCTATAGCGACCAATGCATATGATTTTGTTCCATCTATGTATGTGTTTATTATTATTATTAGCTTGGGGTGCAAAATAACCTTCCTGTAATCGTTCAGCTTGACAAGCTGATTGGCTCTCGGCAGTACGATGCACCATAGAGGATGCTACCCATCATCGGTCCTTAAAATATCGTTACAAAATAATACCACAGATTTGAAGGATGACTAGTTACCCTCCAAGGTCTCGTACGGGTAACAGAACATACACAGTCTCTTTTTTTTACGCCTAAGAGTATTTGTATAAACGTCTATGTAGGTGTATATTTATTCTGAGTATAGAATTTAATATTTCTCACAATCAATCATCTGTTTTTAGACATGAAATTGCTAAAAGGACTTTAGTTGATATTTACAACATAAAAATAATATTGAAAAAAAAAACTACGTCAGGAGAAGTAGTTACGAGTATAGTGTAAATAATCTATGCCTCTACATATCTATCTCTTAGAAATCTAGACGTGCACGTATACACAAAATGATGAATTTGAAAGAAGCGAAAGATCGTGAAAGGATCGTGACATTTGGCGTTCTCTCTGGCTACCCTATTAGGAATTGTGTGTAATAAGTAAGAATCTATGCTGATTCATAAAAACCTTATAAACTTCAGCTATTTGTAAATGAAGCCAATATTCATTAATGAATATTACTCAGTCTTCATTGCTTTTAAAAATTGGTAGTACTGATCTTGCTAATGATTGACTTAGATTAAAAGTAAAGCACAAAAATGATTGATGTAAAAACATATAAACAATTATCTAATTATCGAAATAAGAATATACATTCGTTTATGGATACTTTACCCTTTATGGATACTGTCATTACTATATTCTTTTATATTATAATAATCATAAATAAATATATTTCTTATGATAATATAATATAATATAATAAATTTCTTATGAAAATAAAAATAAATTTCTTTAACCTGTTAATGGGAAGGCTTTGCACATTTACTGGGGTTTTGTTGTAGAAGTGTATACACCGCCCTATGTACGAGTTACTTAATCTATGGAGCTTACTAACCGGTGTTACAAGCTTATGTTTGTTCCTTGTATATACATTATGAACTTTAGAATTCTTGCTAAAAGTATTAATGTTTATTTGCACATACAATAAATTTTCATATATATATTGAGAAGCTTAAAATATTAATTTCATTAAATTTCTCTAACAGAGACGCTTTGGAATTTAGGCAATATACGTGTGCCCCTCTTTTGTAAAACAAATAGTGTTTCTATGTCAGTTGCATGACCCAAACAAGCAAACAAGCAAAAGAAGTCTATCACTTTAGAACCGTATTTTTCTTACAGCATATGCTGTAGAGCTTAATGTACTCGCAAGTTAGGATATATGGGGGCCTATGTGGGCTAACACATTTAAACAATACCAAAATCGTCTGGTTGACGGAGTATTATTTATCTCTCTTAGGATTAAAAGTATATATGCAATTGTAAGAATTAACTACTTAACAGTTGATCCGTCACACTGGATAGCTTACATCCAGCGCTTTAGCTCAATGTCAACATTATCATTGAGGTTATCTGCATCCAATTACCTAGAACCACACATTAAATGGAAATACTCATAGGTGATATAAACTTGTAATCTATATAAACATATCTCTCACCCGTGACGAATGTTCAATTATCAATGTAACATTGTAAGTTATTATCCTTTTTTCATAAACAAATAAGAATAAATACAGTGATGAGTTTGATCATCATGACGACGTTTTTAAAGCTTGTGCACATGTACGTTTTGCATTGATAATATAGATACTAAAACGACTCCTGGCTAACAACCTGTCAAAACATATTCTGTATGTATTAATAACGAAAGTTCACTCATTCATTTATTATTGGTGGCAGACTAAGCTAAAAAAGAATTATAAGCACATTCCGCCGTAAGGCAATCTAGTAGTAAGACAAAGGTATTTCGTTTCTTGTAAAAAATATCTTCACGCCATTCCCAATACAGGGGTAGACAGTGGTCTAGTTTAGACAATTAAGTCCGACTCACCCTCCACTGAAGACATTTTTCGGGACAACGTGACAGGTGGTGAGCCCATCGCCGTCTTTCTGTCCAAGCCAACGATATACATCGTACATAAGTGTTTGAAAAAACCCATACGAGCCGGCGACCTGGCGATCGAACTCGGGTATCATGACTCGAATTCCGATCAATCTCGGCTATCGTGACATTCACTCTTATAATTCCTTAAACGGTGATGAAATTTTGTAAAGGAATTTCATCAGTTAAAAAGTTGTATTTATGGTTATTAGTATCGCATTCACAAATAATACCATTTATAGTAGTCGAAACGAACGAAGCCGCAGACGGAAAGTTGATCCTTGACGAAATTTTCGTAAAAAAATCTCAAAAAAAGGAACAATAATTGTTTCGTTTGTGTTAATTGACGCAAAAAATATTTATAGCAAGACACGCATTAAAATATTTGTTTTTATTTTGCTGAATATTTTTTCGACCGTTTTTCCGCCGCCTGCCAGTAGCTATTATCATTAACAAACTTTTTTTCCTTAGTTGTTTGTCTATTAAGACATTAAAAAGAAGAAAAGCGATTGTAAATTCATATGCCGCACCGTACTACAGCACAGACACACGTTATTTGTGACTTAGATGCGACTAAATCAAGTCTTTTATTTTAATAAAAAGGCACCTATTAACATTAAAATCTGGTGGGACTAGTATGTGATTTGCTGAGCTCACCTTGACCGCGACTTTAGTGTTATTTGCAAGGCACTGACCTATAATCAGGAATTAAAATACTTGACCGACGTTCGATAGTTGTTGGCAATTATGCTTCCTGATGTTTTGCGAGGAGTCAATGAATTCAAGTGGTATAGGTCGTTCCATGCGGCAATCTTTGGTGGAGGCCTATGTTCAGCAGTGGACATTTATCACGTGTTTGATGATGGTGATGGTAATTACTGAATCAGTTTTTATATATTTTATCTTCACGCATTATCCTGTCAATTATCTACTACGGGGTAGACTGAGAACCAGATAATTAATTCCTTACGACCCAGCTCTCACCGATGCTTAATTGCGACAATTTGTCTAGCGTTGCTTGCCGTCAGTTTTGTAAAATATTTCGGCCGTTGCTTTAGAATAACAAATTTTTAATTATATGGCACTCTAAAGATCTTTCGCTTGCGATCACCCAACCACTCGGCTACCGTACTTTCATTATCTTCCAGTGATCCATGGAAATTTGTTTTAATTTAATTATTTGATGTTTCATTATGCATAACACCAACCAATTACATTCAAAATAACTAAAATTCCTATTTATATTTATCATTGACTGATAGTTGAACTAAAATTGTGTGAAAAGGTAGATTTCTCAACACAGATTGAAAGTTTTCAATCTGTGTTGAGAAATCTGCAATTGTATAGTTATCCCGAGGGTAGTCAGATATACACCTACTTAGATATATACACATTTGATTTTCTATATATTTGACTACTGACAGTTGAGAGTCAATTTTCGATGTAGGGTACACAATTTTTTGTGACTATTTTGGGCTTTAGTACTTAATTGAAGTATAAAACGTACAAAAAATAAAAACAATTAATTTGTACGCTCTTTCCATTTGGAGATCGAAAGTAAGTATCCTGCTCTGAAGTCCGATCACCGAACCACTCGCCTATCCTATCATGTCTATCATACATCCTATGAAAATAAATTAATTTGGCTGTATAACTTTATACTGTGCCTTATAACAATTTTAAATAAAGACAAGCAATACTACTTACTAGGTTAATTCTGAATTTATTAATCATATCTTCACGCAGTTTGCAATACTGGGGTAGGTAGAGATCTAAATAATTATATCTTTTGACCCCTGAATTGAATTAGGGGGTCATTGTAGAAGCGTGCTCGTCGCGACCCCTGCCAGCCCTTTTCAGGGCTGCAATTCTACACAGCTACGAGGGTTAGGGCGTCCCCCCAAGGCGACGCACACCAGTTCATCCCCGTTGGTGTGGATTGCAGCGAGCAAAGCGCCGATGGGGACCGCCACCCGTCACGCACAGCCCGACACGGCGGAAGGTGGAGGACGTTGTGCAGAGTTGGCACGTGGAATTTTAGAGGAGGCATGAGGGATAAGACGAATGAGTTGATTGAAATAATGAAAGAAAGAGAATCTTCACGTTCGTGTGTTTGTCGGAGACCAAGCGGAAGGGCAGCGGTACTGAAGAGCTCGCTGGCGGGACGTTAGCTCTATGGTACGGAGTCCCGGAGAGCGAGAGCGCCTGCCAGGGAGTGGGGGTGCTGCTTTCGTCTCGGTTGGTCCATGTTATGACTGAATATAAGGTTGTGAACCCGAGACTTCTCTGGGTTCGCTTTAAATTGGGACTGACGAAGTTATACCTTTTGGCTGTTTATACGCCGGTAGCTTCATCGTCCAGAGCTGAGCTGGAGGAGTTTTGGGAGAATGTAAGAGAAGTTCTAGATTTGGTTAGAGGAAACGAAAGAATTGTTGTATGTGGTGATTTGAATGGATGGGTTGGTACCGCTCGGCCAGGGTACGAGTCGGTGCTTGGAATGTTTGGTGATAAAAGGGTTAACGATGCTGGCAAGCTTATACTGGCTGTATGCAAGGAAAAGGGTCTTCTTGTGACAAACACTATGTTTAGTCACAAGAAAATCCATATGTATACTAGAACAAGAGAGAATGAGAGAAGTATGATCGATTTATTCCTGGTGGATGACCGACTGCGAAAACAGCTGATGGATACGCGAGTGTTTAGGGTGCTGACCTGGAAACGGTTCACTATCTAGTGATTACTAGATTTAGGGGTCTGTTCGCGGGTTGGCGCCACCGGACGGCAATACCAAAACCACAGTCGGTCGGTAGCATCCGAAGCGGGCACTAGGGATAAATATCAAGCAAGGGTAGCCGAAATGCTTGACATCATCGATGTCAGGAAAGAATGTGTGGGAGAAATATGGTAGAGCCTTAGAGATGGAATGGTTAGTGCAGGGGAAGACATGTGTGGAACTGTGAAAAGAGGTATTAGTAAAAAGGGTGATGCATGGTGGAATGACGAAGTGAAAGAAGCAGTAAATAGGAAGAAGAAAGCATGGTTAGACTACTTGGCCTCTAGTAATGATAAGGATATGAGAGAGAAGAGGAAAGAAAGATATAAGCTCCAGAAAGTTCACACGAAAGCATTGATTGAGGAAGTGCGTGAAAGGAGTAGAATGGAAGCGGACGAAAGGTTGTCGCACAACTTCAAGGTGAACTCCAAACTCTTCTGGAAAGAGGTTGGCAGGACCCGGAGTGGTGCGACAGCCTTAAGAATGAACGGACGCGATGGATGGCGGACGGGATGGATGGCGGACTTTACTGTGACTTTAAAGCCTGTGTGCGGGTAGGGCATGACCTGTCACCCATGTTTAGCGTCCAAACGGGCGTAAAACAGGGTTGTGTCATGTCTTCCTGGCTGTATACTGTATCTCGACAGCTGTTTACAGAAGCTGAAAGATATCTGTTTGGGTGTGAAATTGGGTGACATAAATTAATATAAGTAAATTGTCTGCTGTATGCTGATGATGCAGTGCTTATTACACCATCAGAGGCAGAACTGCAGGCATTAGTCACGTGTATGAAAGAAGAATGCGAAATTAATGGTCTCCGTTTGAATGCTAATAAAACTAAGGTTCTGGTATTTGAAAGGGACGAAGAAAGAACGATGTGCGAAATTTGGGGAAATCAGGAATGTCTAGAACAGGTGAATGAAATTGTATACTTGGGGAGTGCGTTTAGCCGGGATGGAAGATGTGATTTAGATGTGGACAGGCGTATCTCTGCCGGGAACAAAGTCAATTGTGCCCTGACTGCGTTAGTCAAAAGGCAAGGCGTAGTGAAAAGTGCACGCCTTGAAATACATAACGCAGTGTTGGTACCGACTTTGTTATATGGCAGCGAAACCTGGGTATGCCAGAAGATGCATAAAAGCAGATTGAATGCAGTGGAGATGCGATCTCTTCGTAAAATGTGCGGCCTTACCATAGCCGACCGAAAGCGAAACGAAGAGATTCGCAATATGGCAGGTTTGAAAGATGACCTTGTCACAAAAATGGATAAGGGCGTGCTTCGATAGTTTGGGCACGTTGAGCGAATGAGTGAAAACCGAATGGTGAAGAAAATATATAGCGCGAAAGTTAATATTAGAAGGAGTCGAGGTAGACCGAGACTAAAAGACCATGTGAGCAAATTGCTCGAAGAGGGGAAGGTCAAGAGTACTCGGATACCTAGACGTGCATGTATGAAGAATATGATGAATCTGAAAGAAGTTAAAGAAGTATGTAGGGATCGTGACACTTGGCGATCTGTTCTCTCTGGCTACCCGGTCAGGGATTGTGCGTGAAGATAAGTAAGTAGTAAGTTTTTGACCCCCTTTGGTGAAGTCTAACACCGTCCAAGCTAACGGAAGAATATAATTAAACACAAACATCTATGACTCGAGTACTAACATTAATCTTCACATTACAAATGTTTGCCCCTAGCAGAATTTGAATCCGTGACCCTAACCTTCGAAGGCAAATTCATTACCAAATGGGCTATCGGGTCGTCTTGCTCTGAACTCAAATTAATTTTCGATTCACATTTTGTCATTTCTTATTCTGTTTTGAACTTGCATACATATTAATTTTTGCAACATATTAATTTTTATTATTAATTATATGCATATTCTGAAAATGAATCCCCATGATAACTAAAAATTAACGATAAGTCACGATAAAAAGTCACGATAGCCGAGTTGTTGGGTGGTCGGAATTTCGAGTCGAGAGACCCGAGTTCGATCCCCAGGTGGCAGTACCAATGAGTTTTTCAAAACTTATGTACGAATTTCATCGTTGGCTTGGACATAAAGACGGCGACGGGCGCACCACCTGTCACGTTGTCCCGAAAATATCTTCGGTGGAAGGTGGGTCAAAGGGCCTTAATTGTCTAGACTTGACCTCTGTCTACCCCTGTATTGGGAATTGCGTGAAGATATTTTATTTTATTTTCATGATAACTAACTTTTATAAAAACTTAAAATTAATCACTTTGTGATATTTTATTCATTATTTTATAGTTTCATTTTAATTTTATTGTTATGTTATAGCCTGGCAAAAATATATAGTTTATTTTTGCTGAATATAATTTCACAAATTTGCTAATAAATGATATCAAAATGACGTACATAAAAAGGGTCATCAATTTTATAGCAATTGTCATGTATCACTTCGTTGTGCGGCTTATTTGCTGTGTATGAAATCTATGAATTTTACTAAGACTTCCGCATCGTTGCTCTTTGTTTTCAAGGTTATTATGAAATGATTTTTTGCAATTAACATTTTTGTGCCTTAATTTTAGTGCCTATTTTGTGCCATTTTTGTGCCTTAATTTTTTATATAGATGAAAGTGTTTTTATAGTTTCTCTCTGTCTACATAAAAACTAATTAGACAATAAAGAAATTTATTTTGATACATGAAGCTGATCAACAATCAAAATTATTGTTTTATATCTTTTATAATAGTTTTAATATCTTTTTTTCTGTTACATTTTACGGACTCCAATGAAATTAGGATAAAAAACTCTCATAATTTGCATTATAAAATTAAAGCAGCAAGATGTCAAGCAAATATACTCGTATATCCATAGAAATATATAAATTGAAAAACTTGCAGAAAAATGAGTTCAATGCAATAGTGGAATTCTCCACTCGTTTATAACTAGTTTATAAACATTTTAGTTTAGTTTAAATAATGTTGTAGTATTCATTAAAAAGTGACACAATTAAAAGGAATATTATGTTACAAATTTTTGAAATATCTGTTTATTTACAATTTTATAAATTATGTATTTGTTAAGATAAATAAATAATAAGCATTACTTACGAAGGTGAATCCTACGCCGATACAAACAAGGTAGCCCCATCCACCATCAGGAGGCAATAATGCAGACTTAGTATACCTCTTTTCCGTTCCTTCAAGATGTGCGAATGCCTCGTCCATTTTTTAAGGAATTATTTTTTTCTAAACGCAACAATAATCTATCAGATTTGTTTCTGAATAAATACACTTCATAAATCAATGAATATGCTCATTTTTAGGTGACGTGTAAGGCTTAATTTAACAGTAAAAATTAATATGATTGCATTCTCTAACAAGGCTCTTACAGAGACGTTCTGCGCACGTCCTGTCTACACAGTTTCTGTCACCGCATTAAATAAAACTTTGCCGTCGGTCAAATAAGTCTCAGAATCGCTTTAAAGTTAATTGTACAAATCCTATTGTGGTTAATTCGTTACATTTATCATTATTTCTTACATAATATTTATCAACATTAATATTTTTATAATGAATTTCAAACTTACCAAAATTTTAGAAATGTAAACGTGATAAGTGTGAAATATTAAATTTTTTATTCCTTTCTGTATCTATGGAAGAGAGTTGAAGAATCGTTTTGTTTTATGGATATTGGATTATAGTATAGATGGTCCAGAGAGGTATAAAGGCTTTATTTTTACTGCATTGTCGAGTTTCAATACCGGTTTAAATATTCTTACCATCGAAATAGCTTTCTGTTCTGGTACTGTGAGCAATTGGTCTGGGGATGGTATATTATTTGTTATTCTGGTTTGTCGAGTAATTTCTTTTATTACTTTTTTGTTATTGCATAATACTTTCTGCTTGAAAAAGGTTTCATCCCGTGCCTCAACTTGTATATTACTTTCATACAAAATGAATAAGTAAATTTAACAGAAAAAGAAACAAAAAACGAGTTTATTTGAATAGAATAATTATCTCAAACGGTGAAGCAAACGATTTGAAAATGAATATATATGATATCAAGTCATATAGCTATAGCATATATATAGCCGAGTGGTTGGGTAGTCGGAATTTCGAGTCAAGAGACCCGAGTTTGTTCCCCAGGTGGCAGTACCCATGAGTTTTTCAAAAATTTATGTACTTACATCGTTGGCTTGGACATAAAGACAGCGACTGGTTCACCACCAGTCACGTTGTCCCGAAAATATCTTCGGTGGAAGGTGGGTCAAAGGGGGACCCCTGTATTGGGAATTGCGTTAAGATATTTATTTATTTTATTTTATTTATTTATAATAAGAGTCGTTTTATAAGTTCTTAAGAGTCATTTTATTTGATTGAATGTAATTTTTGATTTTAGCTGTATGTTAGGCAAAATTTTAGGTTTTACTGGAATCTTTATAAGCATCGATGTCATGCGGCACCTGTATTGTATCTCGTTTTGGTTCTAATGCTAACTACAGTACAGCCACGAAGAGTAGAGAGAACATTTTATTTTATAACTTTTATTAAACTCTTCTTAAGTCACAAAAAGTCACGATAGCCGAGTGATTGGGTGGTCGAAATTTCGAGTCAAGAGACCTGAGTTCGATCCCCAGGTGGCAAGCTCGTACTAATGGGTTTTTCAAAAGCTTATGTACAAATTGTATCGTTGGCTTGGACATTAAGATGGAGACGGGCTCACCACTTGTCACGTTGACCCAGAAATATCTTCGGTGGAAGGTGGGTCGAAACGACTTAATTGTCTAGACCTCTGTCTACCCCTGTATTGGGAATTGCGTGAAGATATTTATTTATTTATTTATATGTCCTAACGACTCGACTTCATCTATATAAGCGTCATGGCTACCGCAAGAGTCTCAATGGATTGGGAACTAAATGAACAAAATTCTACTGTCGTCTTCGTAAAGAGATCACAATAAAGTCGGAAACCGTTTGGCGTCTGAACATTAAATAATGTTACCTAAATAAATAAATGCGTTTTGACGCCTGTTCGTAAATGTATAGAACATACGCCTCTCCCGTAAGACAATCTTCATCTTAAGCAAATGAATTGTCGATCGCAATTATTGGTCTGATTCCTTTTCATTTGACATGTCTGAACTTACGCTTACGATATAGGTATATACATACATAACAGCATACATACATAAATAGCCACGATAGCCGAGTGGTTGGGTGATCGGAATTCTAGTCAAGAGAGAGTTCGATCCCCAGGTGATGGGCTCGTAACAATGGGTTATTTCAAAAACTTATATACGATTTACATCGTTGGCTTTGAAATAAAGGCAGCGACTAGCTTACTACCTGTCAAGATGCCCCAAAAAAAATTTTTGCGGTGGAAGGTGGATCGAAAGGACTAAAAATTGTCTAGATAGAAGTCTAGACAATTTTTAGTCTTTTCTACTTCACAAAATATGATTCGATTCGATATGAAGATATGTTTTTTACATACATTACGGCCTGTAAAATACCACTGCAGAACATAGGCCTCTCTCGTAAGGGAGGATTTGTAATAATCGTGTTGCTTCGTAAGCTGATTAGTGACCGCGCATCTTGGACGCTGCTGCTTTTCATCCATATATGCCGTCATCGATCTGATAACATTTAATCTGGTTTAAGACAGTTATCTCGCCATCGTTGGGGCAGTCAAGTCAGTTTCCCGTAGTCGCCTCTTGTGACTCCCGTCAATAAAATATTAAAAAAAAAATCCCCAAAAAATGTTTATCAATATCAATGCAATGATGCGTAGTCATAAAAACGTTTACGGTAGGGCTTGACAGTTATTTACATGTACCAAGGTAAAGAAAAAATGTTAGTAGGGGCATGATTATTATTGTGTGAATATAATGCAGACCAATCGGCGTACAGCAAAACCAGTTGCAGTTTGGATAATTCGGGTATTTAACATTTGATCTGACAACGATAAGCTGCCTCAAACATGTTTGTTTTAAAAATATCGATTAATGGATCGATATGTTACTTGTTCGAAGTTCAAATATCAGCATAGAAATAAGTGACTAATTATAATACGCATATTTTAAAATGTTTCTTTTCTGCGCCTATGAGGAAATGTTTCTTGAACTTCTTCCAATTAATTTGATGTATAATTTTATTAAATGGTGATGTTCAATTTAAGTGTTTTTGTTTTCATTAAGTTTAGTGTTAATTGTGTTTATATTTTCTTTTGAATAGTGTGGTTGGTAGTATCATAAAAAAAGATATTTATAAAAAGATTGCAGGGTCACGATAGCCGAGTGGTTGTATGGACGGAATTGCGAGTCAAGCGACCCGAGCTCGATCCTTAGATGGCAGGCTCGTACCAATGAGTTTTTAAAAAACTTATGTATGAATAATATCGTTGGCTTAGACATATAGACGGCGACGGGCTCACCACCTGTCACGTTGTCTCGAAAATATCTTCGGTGAAAGATGGGTCAAAGGGAGTTAATTGCCTAGACTAGACCTCTGTCTACTCCTGTATTGGGAATTGCGTGAAGAAATTTATTTATTTATTATACATAAAAAGATTTTCTTATTACATTTGATTCCTATACCTTTCACCTGTAAAGAAAATGAGAAGGAAACCCGTAAAATAACATAATCCGTCCTAATTCACCTTCACACCCACTTCTTAAACGCGTATTAAAGCTTTAAGTAGATAAATTAAATAGCTTTAAATACTTTATGTCATTTAACTGTAACTTAATACGTTTCTTATTATTGCCGGGATTACGGAAATAATGAATATTGAAAATAAGTAATGGCAGGAAGCGAAATCGCTTCGCGCGAATCGAAAGCGAATTTAGCACTTATAACATTTTAAACCATTAGGTGAGCGATTGAAGAAATATATCGATAAAAAGGAAAAATTGTTTCTACGGCCCAATTGAACAAAAAAGAGGTTATAGTTTGTCAATTTTTAACACCAGAATACCAGCAACCAATAGGGTTTTAATTATTACTATTATATCATTTAAGAATATATATATATATATATATATATATATAAATATATATATATATATATATATATATATATATATATATATATATATATATATATACATATATATATATATATATATATATATATATATATATATATATATATATATATATATATATATATATATATGTATATATATATATATATATATATATATATATATATATATATATATATATATATATATATATATATATATATATATTATATATATATATATATATATATATATATATTATATATATATATTTCAACACTAGTTAAAAAGAGTTAAGAACCATTTTTGTGGTAACCATTAATAAACTAATGAAAGCAATAGCGGCTCATCTCTGTCAGATATAACTTTTACCCCATATACATCATCAACACCTGAGGAAGTTCAAGTAAATCGTTAGTGTTTATGAACGGGATAGGGGAGGTAAGAGTGGATTGTGTGAGTGTATGTTCTCAGTTCAAATCAAGTCATGCAAATAAGTAAAAAAAATATCCTTTAGTGATATGAACCTCCTTCCCTTAAAGAATAAGATATAGATGAAAGCAGTTCCGTTGGTATCTGTAGTTCAGAGATAATGCGATCAAATAGTTATCTAATTATAATAGTCACGACAGCTGAGTGGTTGGGTGATCGCAATTCAAGTCGAAAGACCCGAGTTCGACCTCCCGGTGGCAGGCTAGTACTAATGGGTTTTTGTACGATTCATATCGTTGTTTTGGACATAAAGACGGCGACGGGTTCGCCACCTGTCACGTTGTTCCAAAAATATCTTTCTAGACTCAGCTTTTGCTAAACGTTCATAGGTGAATTATGAACGTGAATTAGCAAAGGCCTCTGCAATAAAATCCATTATCATTAATATTAATAAATAGCCATTTTGAAACAAAGCCGCTTAAAATATGTAGACCGATGATGGACAGCAGAGTCGAAATGAAATGAAATACATGCATGTTAAAGTGCAATGTGTCTGTTTCTGAGATCGCCAAGCCGCTTGCCGAGTGTGGCGATTGTGAGAAAAACCTGCCAAGGGTAAGGCTTGTGTCCAGCAATGTCATGTTACTGGTCGTCAAGTCACGTTTATATATCACTTCCAGCGAAAAAAAATTAAAATAACCGAAAAGTAACAAAAGTGCCTTCAGAAAAATAATAGCATTAATCTGTACAAAATAACTTTTGAATTTGAATGAAAAGGATTATCCTTTTCATTCAAATGAATGTTTGTAAGGAATTTCAAATTTTTATGTAAAACGCTGAAAAGCTTATAAATAACTTTGAACTTAGTTTATATTTTTTTTACTATTTTTTGTCATTGTATATTACTGGCCTAAAAGAATGTCAGCCTTTAGGTATTTCTACTAGAGGACATAGGCCTCTTTCAAAGGGAGGATTTGTAATCAATGCTGATTAACAACAAGAACTAGTTATTCTTAATTTTGGAATTTTTCATCGTGCTTTTCCAATGTTTTACCAAATGTTTTACCATCGGTTTATTCGCCTTTTACGAATATCTCAGGTTGAATTATAGTCGATAAACTTCTGTTCCACGGCGAGTTTCGATTTCCGGTATATCTTATACAAACATATTTTGATAATACTTTGATGTTAGGTGCTTATATTCAGCATATTTTAATTTCTCGGAAACATTTCCGGAACATTCGGAGAAATTACTTTCCCCCGCATTAGGTATTTCCTGGTCGATACTTGGTAAATTTTCAGAGGGTTTGAACATTGTCGCCATACCTCGTAGCGAGGCGTGGGTGTGTTTGCTGACAGCAGTTTATTTTATTATGGTTTTTATTTGTTTTGTTGGAAGATTAAACTACCTATCCCACTATATCATGATTACATTGTCTATTCAGGATAACAGTTTCTTAGACAATAGGTTATGAAACGTAGCTGACCGAACTTTCAGGGAGGCTTATGTTCAGCAATGAGTTGGACAAGTCTAAATGATAGTAATGACTTGATAAATTTAAAAGCCTTATACAAGACTTATTGCAACATTATTATACACGTAAAAGCATTCTAGGTTGCAAGTTTTTATTACATTTGATATGAGTTTCAAACGTTTCAATGCATTACACGTGAAAAGTTAGGTCAGCACGTGAGTGAAGGACGTTGCAACTTTGCATTTTTTCTTGGCACTACGTAAGAAAACAAATTTATACAATAAATGACTCAACTTTATTCACAGTCAGGTTATTTTTGAGACGTCATTCATGTTCGATTAACATTATTATACTATATTTAATACAAAATACATTATTTTTTTCAAAATAGGAAACTAGTTTCAATTTCATTGCCGCCACTTATAAAAATTCTAAAAAGCTGGTTTTTCTAGATCTCTGCTTAAAATAACGACATAAATTACTTAGAAAATTATGTATTTTTGAAATTGCTTTGGTACTTGAATGGATGTTATCATAAATTAAAACTAAGAAGCCTTTATTATATATTAGTCCAGCGGCCCGAAGGTCACTTTAAATTAAAAAAAAACCCGTCAGAGAGACTTGAATATTTCCGAATTTCCGACATTTTGCTCCCAATAGAAAAGAAAATATAAATAAATTAAGGAAATATAAATAAGTAAAGTAAACAAGAAAATTTTGAAAGTAAAGAAAAATAACGTACTCAGTTAGTAAGGAATATCTAAAAACCTCATAATTACCTACCTACCTATACTACCAGTGTAAGTCTTTTCTTTCTGAAACAGCGGATTTCTCTAGTAATAAGCTGCAAAAATATGCAAGGGATACATATAAAAATTTCACCATTTAATTGATAACAACGTTCTTTTTCGATTAAATTTTTTTGCACGAATAGTTTTCTACCGTATAATTAGAATAGTAATATTATAGAAAAAAAAACCGTAATTTAAACAATATATTTAAATAATATCTTCACGCCATTCCCAATACAGGGGTAGACAGAGGTCTAGTCTAGACAGAATCGTACCAATGGGTTTTTGAAAAACCCATTGGTACGAGCCTGCCACCTGGGGATCGAACTCGGGTGTCTCGACTCGAAATTCCGACCACCCAACTATTCGGCTATTGTGACTATCAGCGACGGTGACGGGCTATCGGCTTTAAATAAATAACAATAAATATCTTCACGCAATTCCCAATACAGGGATAGGAAGAGGTCTAGTCTAGAAAAGTCCCTTTGACCCTCCTTCCACCGAAGATATTTTTGTTACAAAGTGACAGGTGATGAGCCGGTCGACGTCTCAAAGTCCTAGCTAACGATAAATTCATTCAAACAAATAAGAAAGTTAAAGCGACCGTCAGTTTTTTTCCTTACTAAAAACCGAAACTGCTATAATGGGAACTACACATAATAATAACATAAGAAATATTAAATTCACTTTTATGAAGCCTATAAATGTCTAATTAAAGTATTTGTCACAACCAAAATGATTTCAAATTAAAATATTCTACTAATGAATATGTGGCAACCAAAAAACATTTTTTTAAATGAGAAGTACGTAAACGAGTAATTTATTTACATGATAGTGAACAAAATTCACACACGGCTCTGTCGAAATGTGGACCACCGATTATCTCACCCACCAGATGAAAAACCTCTATGCTCCTCCTCCTCTATGCTACCTTTACGCCCTCTATATGTTCTATTGCTTCAATTTTAGGCCGGTTTTATGTAAGGCTGCGGGCCTACCCTGGACAAGCCGGTTCTTTCAAGTTTTTATTACCGCTTATTAAGAGGATACTGCTGAACACTCGACCGTGAAGATTTCCATAAAGTACTTAAGCACCCATCACCAACAAATTTTGTAAGACGTCATTAGTCTTGAGGTTGTCCTACACTGAGTTGCATAAACAAGGTTGCTATTCGACAACAATTTTCCCCAACTGATATGGATTCTATGAGTTACGTAGCCGACGTATTGCCACTTCAGCGCACTGCTATGGCTATGTCGGTGACCTTAGCTCTAACTGAGGATGTCTTGATTGAGGAAAAACACCGAATATAGTTTTTTCATAACACGCTGAGGACCTTTGAGCTTCCACTCGGCTCACCTCTCGATTTAAAAATCGAAGCAGGCAACACGCACTAGAACAAGAAATGTAGTTCCCGAATACTACCCACCCGAGATGTATTCGTGATTGACCTATAGTTCAAACTTGGAACTACCTGGCCTGATAGTTTGACGCTATAACCAGCATTTGTCTGACATGAATGTTACATATGATATTAGTCTTGTCCATGTTGATTATAAAACCCACCTGTTGAGAAACTTTTGTTTCATTAATTTTCAAGAAAAACTAATGATGAAATAAGAGTATGCACACCATGTCCAAACTCTTTAGTCTATAGTACTATATACTTTTTTCCTTTAGGTAACCAGTTTATTGAAGTTATATACACTTATTATTAAACATTTGAAAAAGTAAGTAGTAAAGTAATTTCTTATAACATTTTTGAATGTAATATTATTATTTGAACTGCAAAAAATTTAAATTCTTATAGGATTTCGAGTCAACAGACCCGCGTTCGATCCACAGGTGGCAGGCTCGTACCAATGGGTTTTTAAAAACTTATATACGAAGTATATCGTTGACTTGGACATAAAGATGGCGACTGGCTCACCACCTGTCACGTTGTCCTGAAAATATCTTCGGTGGAAGGTGGGTCGAAGGAACTTAATTGTCTAGACTAGATCTCTGTCTACTCCTGTATTGGGAATTGCGTGAAGATATTTATTTATTTATTTTATATTATATGCGAGAGGTAACCATTCTTCTATTTTAAAGGCTTTTATTTATTTCAACTTAAGGAACAGGGAAATTTCATCCAATTGGTGCTGTGGACTGAAAGACATAACAACATGTTATATGTTTTTGGTTTATATTTATGTAACGTATGTTACATCCACTTGTTAATTATTACAATCAACTTCTTAAACTCTACAAATAATATCGGGCACTGGTTTTAACGATCAAAGAATTATATTTTATTTTTAAATATTTATGCTACGGATGACGGAACTCGTTTCCTTGGTTCAATCTCAACGCGGAATCCATCTGCTCTTTTGAGAATTATATCACCCTGTAGTTTGTACTGTTCTTCCGTGACGTCCGACACCATTTTGTAGTTTCTTAGTATGGTGGAAAGCAAGACTTTCAGTTTCAATAATGCATACTTGCGACCTGTAAAGATATTTAAGATATAGACATAGATAATAATATACGCATTGTCCTTGGCGGGGTAGCTAGAGAGAACAGATCGCCGATGTCACAATCATTGCCTCATTTCCTTCTTTTATAGTCATGATTTTCTTCTTACACACATATCTTGGTATTCGACTCTTCTTGGAGCTCCCCTCTTTTAGCAATATGTTCAAGGCGGCAATAGCCTAATGGTTTAGGGTGCGGACTGCGAAACATGACGTGGCAGGTTCGGGCCCCGCCATTCGACTATTGACGTAAACCAACTCCAGATACAAGCATTGCAGCTTAATTGGAGTGGTTAACAGGAATACTTGTAATATCAAAGTCACGATAGCCGAGTTGTTGGGTGGTCGGAATTTCGAGTCGAGAGACCCGAGTTCGATCCCCAGGTGGCAGTACCAATGGGTTTTTAAAACTTATATACGAAGTATATCGTTGACTTGGACATAAAGATGGCGACTGGCTCACCACCTGTCACGTTGTCCTGAAAATATCTTCGGTGGAAGGTGGGTCGAAGGAACTTAATTGTCTAGACTAGATCTCTGTCTACTCCTGTATTGGGAATTGCGTGAAGATATTTATTTATTTATTTTATATTATATGCGAGAGGTAACCATTCTTCTATTTTAAAGGCTTTTATTTATTTCAACTTAAGGAACAGAGAAATTTCATCCAATTGGTGCTGTGGACTGAAAGACATAACAACATGTTATATGTTTTTGGTTTATATTTATGTAACGTATGTTACATCCACTTGTTAATTATTACAATCAACTTCTTAAACTCTACAAATAATATCGGGCACTGGTTTTAACGATCAAAGAATTATATTTTATTTTTAAATATTTATGCTACGGATGACGGAACTCGTTTCCTTGGTTCAATCTCAACGCGGAATCCATCTGCTCTTTTGAGAATTATATCACCCTGTAGTTTGTACTGTTCTTCCGTGACGTCCGACACCATTTTGTAGTTTCTTAGTATGGTAGAAAGCAAGACTTTCAGTTTCAATAATGCATACTTGCGACCTGTAAAGATATTTAAGATATAGACATAGATAATAATATACGCATTGTCCTTGGCGGGGTAGGTAGAGAGAACAGATCGCCGATGTCACAATCATTGCCTCATTTCCTTCTTTTATAGTCATGATTTTCTTCTTACACACATATCTTGGTATTCGACTCTTCTTGGAGCTCCCCTCTTTTAGCAATATGTTCAAGGCGGCAATAGCCTAATGGTTTAGGGTGCGGACTGCGAAACATGACGTCGCAGGTTCGGGCCCCGCCATTCGACTATTGACGTAAACCAACTCCAGATACAAGCATTGCAGCTTAATTGGAGTGGTTAACAGGAATACTTGTAATATCATTCGGCATGCAGTATTCTTTCAAAAAAAAAAAATGATCTACGAAAGTTAGCCTCCACCTACCTTTAAATGTTAACTTTCGCTTTATTATTTTTTTTTCACCATTTCATCTTTATTCATTCGCTTAACGTGTTTAAACTTAAAAGCAATCAAAACGTTATTAAAGATAATAATTTTAAACCACTTCTCGCCGTATCTATGAATTAAACTTGACAGGTTTAATGTTATACAAATGAGGTACTTTATATTACGTTAATGATTTACATAAATTTGGCACGTGCTTTTTGAGTTAGTTTAAAATGAATAAAATTCATGGAAATATATTATAATTAACCTTAATATGACGAGACAAGTTAACAAAGTTCCTAATAACTTTTATATATTTACATACGACTTATAGTAGTAATACGCAATATTTGTGACCGATAGCCTCGATAATTGAGGAGGCAGATAGCGACAGGCTCACCACTCTTAAGACGTTGTGTGAACAACCTCGAGTGAAATCTTGACTGAATGAATTATCTTGACATTTAAATATCCTAGTATTGAGAAATAATAAAAAAAAATTAAAATTAAAAGTATGTAGAGTATACTTTTATAGTTTTTAAGAAGGTACATATGTATTTTATATTTGTCTAACTGGGAACGTCAAGCGAAGCTTGGTTGCCTGGACAAAAGGAAACTGTAAGGAAACTAATAGCTAGACCTAAAACAAACACATAGTGTAGGCAATGATGATTATTAATATTTCCACTTACCAACGCAACTTCTTGGTCCAGCGCTGAAAGGAATGTAACTGTAGTAATGTCTATTTTGAGTGTTTTCTGGAAGGAAGTTGTCAGGATCGAAGACATTAGGATTTTTGTAGTATTTGGGATTTCGGTGAATTTTGTAAGTACCAATGACCACTGTTGCACCAGCAGGCAGTACGTAATTTTTTGTAGCTGAAATTGAATAAATCCTTAGAATTTGATAAACGTCCTTAGTGCTTTGTGTTGTAATTTACACAGATTATGATAAAACATTTTGTAAGAATTAAAACCCGGCACCATTATGGTTAATTCGCAGTAGTATATTATTACATTTTGCCAGTAGTTGTCCGCAATATCTTTCATATGAAATTGGCGTTTAGCGGACTGGCCACTTTGGACTAAAAATATCTGTCGTTTTGCTAGAACTTACAAATTCAAACTTATTTCAAATTCAAGCATTGGATTGACAACCTTGTTAATGGTGTGTTAAAGTAAATACTTCGATAGAATAAATAGTTTCATAAAAATTGTTTTCTATTTTGCCACGTAAAACGCAATTTTTTTAAGAAAGTATTATACCAAATGTAAAAATTGAAAAGGGTGTTATGGGTTTAAACATTTTTTTCATTTTGGTTTAAAAACAAGAATTTATAAAGTGCGTAGATACGAGTACCTTTGCGATTTATTTGGTTGGTACGTATTATACTACCACCTATACCATAAATAAAAATTACAGTTTCATACTTTGGTTGGGGATTTGTTGCTGTTTAAACTAATAGAATAATTTTCTTAATTCTTAACGACATTTGTAAGCTTAAAGGAAATATTTTAATCTTTCAATGCCAAGCGAATATAAATATGTTGTCATACCTATCTTGACGTCTCGTTTCAATTTTCTTGCAATGATTGGTACAGGAGGATACATGCGAAGAGATTCGAAGATAACTCTTTCAAGGTATTTCATACGTAATGTATCTTCGAAGGTAACTGGTCTATCTGAGTCGCCAAAGATCTCATAAAGTTCGTCGTAAACCCTCGCTTGAATTTTTTGGTGGACGCCGAGAAGACATAACACAAAGCTCGAACCGGCAGCAGTAGTGTCATGACCCTGGATATATGGTCAGTTACATAAATGAATAAGATAGTCAGTTAGGTTTTCACATTTTATTGTTTTAAAAGCCATTAAAATGTTAATAACATAGTTTTCTTTATGTTTATGCAATTTCCCATATTTGGGTAGGCAGTAGTAGTCTACTCGTCCTACCCTGCTCTAGAAACTGAATGCAACAGTCTATCGCCCTCTAACTGTCCAATATAATTATATTTACACTGATAAATATTTATATTTACATGACTCAAGTACAAACATCCTTGTTTATCACACAAACGTGTGCCCCTAGCGCGTCTCAGCTATTGGTCCGTCATAAAATAGTTTATATCAGTGAAAAAAAAAATGGTTAGCTGTAACATATTACTTGAATATTTTATAGGTACCCGGGGATATATAAAATATCCGCGTTGAAAATATTATATCCTCTGTACAATCTGTAAATACAGTCAGTACTTATAAACGTGTAAAGGTCTACTTTTTTGTGATTTCTTGTAATTATCTTCATCATTGTCCTTAAAATATGGTCTGCCTGTGGCTTCGTAGCGATTTTCAGTATGAGTTGAGTATGAGAGTTATTTGGCTTAGTAAGCTATAAATCTTACCTCAAACATAATCGTGTCCACTTCCTCTTTGATTTCGTGGTCAGTTATTTTATTTGTTCCGTTTTGAGCAGATTCAATCATCAAATCTAGAAATGCCAAACGTTTCTTTTCACCTGCAAAAGGAAAGTTAATTTTAAATAATTTTTGTATTAATACGAATAAATATTTGTATAAAAATATTTATGAATCCTATTATAATTAAATTTTGTAAAATGTTTAAATTTTTTATTTAATTGAAAAATACAGGTACGGCTAGTATTTATTAATGAGAACGTTACAGAAATCTAAATTAAATAGATATACATAAAATCACGCCTCTTTCTCGTAGGGGTAGGCAGATACCACTTCTTTCCACTTGCTACGATCCTTACATACTTGTTTCGCTTTGTCCACTTTCATTATTCCCTTCATACATTCTCTTCGATTTAGGGTACTCTTTACCTGGCCTTTTTTCAGGACGTCCCTGATTTGGTCTCGAAATGTCAGCCTAGGTCTTCTACTTCCTATACTTCCATTCACACTCGCCTTAAATGCTTTTTTCGTCAATCGTTCTTCATTCATTCTCACGACATGGCCAAACCATCTCAGTATACCTTTCTCAATTTAAGTCACTACATCTTCTTTCAGTAGTACTTATAATTAAGTACACATTGTCTATAATGTTCAGAATGGATTTTGTAACGGTTTATTTTTGGATGGAATTTTGAAATGAACTATGGAAATATTGAGCTATGAATTGGATGGAATGGAACTATATGCAATAATTACTTGACTAGATTGTGACTTGACTTGTCCGCACTTTGTACGTCGTTTTACGTCATTTTAAGTTTTACAGTAAACGGTAGCCTTATTCTCTATATGGTTTAAAAATCATTGAGCCAAATAACGTTTCAGCTCTGACCTACGGGAACCGTATATTTTACGGATAAAAAGTAACTGTTTCAATCTGTGTGTCAATTTCATTCAATTCCTTTAACACGTTCTGGCATGATATTGTAGCGGATGATGTGCTGCAGGAAAAGGGTAGCTACCGACCAGGTCGGCTGATCATGACCTGGGGAGGACGTCTCCTCCACAGTGTGCGCTATCGGTAATCGCATATATGCATGTAATCGTGCGAACTTCGATAGCGCGATGTAGCACGTCCATGTGTTTCCTGAATCCGCTACTAGCGAGCTTCCAATGTGGAGACATAGATGTCGCCACAATATAAACTTTCACATTTATCACATTATGCATGGGAGGACAGAGAATACGTTAGCTCTCAAGTAATAATTGTGTATTTCCACTGCTAGAATTTGGCGAAAACTTGTTTTGTACTCACCAATATCATTCTCGTCATTGAAATCCAAGTCATCACGATATCCTTTGAAAACAGTATCGGCCAGCGTTTCTACATTTGCGAGACCTGTGTCGTAACTTTGTGTAGAACGTGTAAGCTCTTCGAGTGTGGGTGGAATTATTCCTTTTGCTTTGTTTTGTAAATATGTTTCATTTTTGTTTTTAATTACCTATAAAGAAATGAAGACTCGCAATATTTTTTTTTCATTTGTTTATTACCATTTCAACTAAATACTAGATTAAGTTATACCTTGTTTGTGAGACCATGAATAATATTTAACAGTTGCTCTTGTTTCTTAAAGAATGAGCTGAATTTGAAAATAGCATCAAAACGCAACCAGAGTTTGTAATGTCTCTGATGAATAATATCACACATTCTGAAAAAAATATATATATATAAGAAGTTACTAACTGGTATATATAGATGTACTAAAGCAAATGTTCTTCATAATAAAGAAATCATAAATAAATGTAGGAATGTACTAAATAAAAGTGTATGTACTAAACATTGACCAACTTATATGGAATTGGCCACTGTAAAATGTTTTGGTATAAGATTGTGTGTCCTTTGTTTATTCCAGATTGGTTTCAAATTTAAATAAATAAAAAAACATAAAGTATGTAAGATGTAGGTAAGTAAGATGTACATACATGTAAGACGGTTAAAAAGTTCAATAAGACGGAGAAAATTTGTTCAAATCAGATGAACTACGAGTAATATTACATTTTATTACAATAAAACTTTGACATAAATCTGTAGAAGAAGGAAGTGGTCATGCTATCGAGCCGCTGCACATATATAAATGCATACATATTTCATGTGATATAAAACTTTTATACATACTTCATTACAGCCATAGCGTAGTCAAATCCAGATTTATCTTGAGTTTCCTTTGTAATACCCATAGCAGTTTCTAAGGGAAAAAGAAGAAAATTAAATTAATGAAATTTATTGTCTCTATATACCTACCTCATGAGTGATAAGATGATATTTGTGAAAGAAGCTGAAGAATGTTGTTTCAATGCGAAGTATTTTTTATTGTTTTATAAGAATTATTATAATAATTAAAATTTAAACGGGTCTGCTAAAAAAAATATATATGATTTTTATGAAAACTAGAATTCCATCCTTTTATTGATCTTCACGCAATTTCATATACCGAGGTAGGCAAAAAAATTTCATATACCGAGGTTAAAACAATGTGGTTCTTTCGATTCACTTTTCACCAAACCACATTTGGATAAAATCAAAAAGTCACGATAGCCGAGTTGATGGGTGGTCGGAATTTCGAGTCGAGAGACCCGAGTTCGATCCCCAGGTGGCAGTACCAATGAGTTTTTCAAAAACTTATGTACGAATTTCATCGTTGGCTTGGACATAAAGGCGGTGTCGGGCTCACCACCTGTCACGTTGTCCCGAAAATATCTTCGGTGGAAGGTGGGTCAAAGGGACTTAATTGTCTAGACTTGACCTCTGTCTACCCCTGTATTGGGAATTGCGTGAAGATATTTATTTATTATTACTACATTTGGATCAGCTTGACAGGTGGAAAGCCTGTCACCGTTTTGATGTCCCTGCTAACCATAATATATAACAACTATCGAAATAGTTTCAGCGATATTTGTATATAATTTTAGCTAATCTAACATCAGTCAGGCAATTTATTTTATTTAATTGCAGATTATGCTGCAGATGCTTAACGGGAGGTTTTTAATTTGGAGTTTTGCATCAAGGATTATTTCAAGATATACAGTCGTAACCACAAGGTCAGTTAGGCAGTATATAGTAAAGATTGCACACCTGACTCTATACATAACGTGCTGCTTTTTAGAGGCAAATATTGTATCCACGAAAAATCAGGGCCGTGCCATCTGTCATGGCATTAAGCTCATTGGATATTGGACCTACTCATACTTTTTATTATGATATTTCCTTTAAGGCCATGTTTAAGAAATAAAACTTCATTGAAATCTATCCAGTAGTTTTTCCGTGATGTGCGCATGACTGCAAACCTCTATAATTTTAGTTAATTGCCTATTTTGCTTATATTATTAAGTGTCTTTTAATTTGCTTTTATCTTTATTTAATTGTTATCTGGTACCAATAAGCAAAAGTTTTCTCTTTATTCTATTTACTTTCTTCTACAAACCTTGTTACAGAGTAGAGATTAAGTAGTCTGCCAAACAGTAAGGCTAAATGTAGTCTACTTGTAAGTTACGCGGTGTTACCTTGGTCGACCGAAAACGAAGAGATTTGAAAGATGATATTATGACTAAATTGGATAAAACCGCTATTGAAAATAATAATAATAATATCAGGCGAGATAGTATTCTTTGTTTATGACATTGCCTAACCTTACTAAGTCACCACGCATTACTTAATATTTACGTGGACGTACATGGTTATACAAAAACGTTTTAGTACACAATGACTATCATTTGTGGGAAAAGTTATTACATATGTTAGAGGAACGTTTACTCTACTTGTACGAGAAATATCTCGTACAAGAATATAATAGTTGTATTATATTACCGTGTGAATATTACAAATAAGTAATTGATTTCTTAAAATCACTGGCTGCATTTATACCTTGAATGGATAAACTTAACTTTAGAACGATTGTCGTTCTAAAGTTAAGCGAGTACTTTACTTTTATTCCCAAATAATTAAGAGGTTTAATAATATCGTCGTATAAGATTGTTTTTGGCCACTTTAACATTTACCTATTATAAAAAAAGAGGTCATGTGTCAATATGCAAACAACGTTCGTAAAACATTCAACTATGTAGTCTTTTGTTTTCTTGCAATTCATGTTTTTAAATATATGTGTGACATATGGCACTTGATGGTAATGTACTATAATAGCTTGCGTAAAACAATATAGAAATGTTATAGATAACTACGACGTATTAGAGTTGCTGATTCCATCTAGAAATAATACGTTGCTAATTAAAATGTTCAGTTTCAAACGGAATAAATTACTAATTACGGCACATCAGTATGCAGACATTGTATGCAAATTCTACCTTATGGAAGAATTTTATAAAATGCTTAAACTTACCAAGTAAAATATCAACAGTAACGCCGCTCATGTAATCATGAACATCAAAAACTTTTCCCATTTCACCGCGCATTTTTTCCACTACATTTCTGCTGTTCTGATTGAATACACTCATGAATGATTTCAATATATTTATGTGAAATGTTGGCGCGATCATTTTTCGATGAGACCTCCATTTCTCTCCTAAAAATATTACGGTAAAATATTAAGAATCATTAAAAAGAAACCAATGTTTCTGTCCTCCTTTTCCCACTTCTTCCAATTTCATAGATAGGAAACACCCATTGGTATTTTGTCTATTGATAGATCATTACAAGCTCTTCTTGCCGTTATCACCTGTGACTGCGAAAACCATTGCAAGTTTGTCAAGTTTTTTCATAAAAAAATGTTTACAGTACTATCTAACCATGTTATTGATTTGTGTGTCTAATTATTATTAATTTTATACGTGTTACCCATGACATTTAAATATAGTTTACTAGTAAGTAATGTAAAAAAAATTCTTCTCGCCAATCTCAATACTGGGGTAGACAGAAGTCTAGACAGTCTTCCCTAAGTCCATTCGACCCACCTTTTTTGGGACTTTTTGGGTCATGTGACAGGTGGTGAGCCCATCGCAGCCTTATGTTTTAGCCAACGACATAAATTGTACGTAAGTTTTTGAATTATGTACGGAATTTCGATTCGAGTGACCCGAGTTCGATCCCCAGGTGGCAGCCTCGTACCAATGGATTAAAAAAAACTTATGTACGAATTATACCGTTGGCTTGGACATAAAGATGACGACGGGCTCACCACCTGTTACGTTGTCTCGAAAATATCTTCGGTGAAAGGTGAGTCGCAGGGACTTAATTGTCTAGGCTAGACCTCTGTCTACCCGTCTATTGGGAATTGCGTGAAGATATTTATTTTGTTACTTACTAGATACAAGTACAATCTAAACTAAATAGTCACGATAGTCTAGTGGTTGAGTGTTAGGAAATCAAGTCGATAGACCCGAGTTCGATCTCCAGGCACGCTCGTACCAAAAGGTTTTTTCAAAAACTAAATAATAAAAATTCATACAACATATAAAAATTGAAAAGAAAATGTAAATTGTACTGGTAGTTATTAATAATATACATAATATATACATTACCTGAACTTATTAAAAGACCTTCACCGAGCCAAGGCTTAAAATATCTGTACTCTGTAGCCTTATCGATGTGAACTTGACTGTTGAGTATCACCTCTGCATCATCAGCGTCACATAAAAAAATTACGAGCTTGGATCCTATCCATCCTCGCACCACTGATCCATACGTTTCGGCATACTGTAACGCTAAAGGAACCAGATCTGAAATAATTCAATATTGATACGTTAAATACCGTCTAAGCTAGTTCTAAACAAAGTAAATCTAATAAAAATTTTACAAAATAGATTATCATGAATTCAATTCATAAGCCAATCATAACACAATAACATATTTTAATGAGTAAGATATTTAAATGTTACTGTTAATCGTCGAAATATCCGAATGGTTTCTTCCCACCAATTCTATCCCTGCGAAAAGGACTCATACCAAAGTCTCTCGAAACTTATTTAAAATTAATACCATAGTGTGAATTGTATATAGTGAACAAATTACGGCACAATTATGCTGTTACAATATTAATAATAAAAATTCTTCATGTTTTTTCAAATAAGTGAATGTAAAATAATAAAATAAATAAAATGTTTTAAAGATGACACTTTAGTGCCAATCAGAATAATTAATTGTTCAACTAGTAGAATTAAATATTTTGAAGTAACTTAAATATTCCTGACCTTCATTTCACCCAACATTATTTGTAAATTAGTTACAATGATTTATCGAGCTCGCTCTATTAACTATTTCAAAATAGAAATTTGCAATTTTAATTGAGTTGTATGAGTTATCTATTTTTTGTAATTTAATACAATAAAATAAAATTAAAATTAATTTTGACCGTCTGGTAAAGGTGTAAAAATTTTTCCGCTCCCTTTCTTCCTGTGGGTGTCATATGAGGCGACTAAGGGAAACAGCCTTGAATATTGTTTTGACAACGAATACATGTTTGGTTGATGGCGGGATAATCGACTCTAGAAATATCAGTCCAAAATAATCAGACCAAAGACGGGCAGCAGAGTCTGTGGTGCGAGTGGTCTGATACTGCGATCGCTAAACCGCCTGCCAAACGTGGCGATTATAGCAAATCCTCTCTATGGGAGAGGCCTATGTCCTGTAGTGGACTTTAACAGGCCGTTATGCATGTATGTATGTAAAGATAAACTAAAAAAAACTGAATCGTGCGGGATTCGAATAAAAAATGCATAATAATGTAAGTAACGTAGATGGCGTCATCGTATTAATATTTTTTAGCTGTAGGTTTACGGAAATTGAGCTGAAAAGTAGAATATTTTCCGTTAGATGTCGCCAATGCCCTAACGTCGTAAAATAATGGAAGAATTTAAAATATAAACCGATGCGTCTCTTTAATTTAATGTAACAAAAAAATTCAATAAACATCCTACGAAATGTGCATAAAGTATTTATTTTTACTATAATTAATTTTAAACCAGTACATGAAATGCAAAATGGTCTCAATTAAAGCAAAATATTCAAAATGTAAAATTTTAAAATCTAAGATGTTGGCCGATTAGAAGTCTTCAAAATATCGGCCATGCTATCCTTTTCGAGGTTTCTTGGGGTGCTGGTTACGAAATCAATTTAAAAATGCAAAATGAACAATATGAGATTTTTAAAAGTATTGACCGGGGTGTTGTTATTGTGTCGTACCTATCATCATGATTATTACTTATGGAAGTTGGGTATTGCACGAGCCCACTGAAATATACCTCAGGACTCATGTACTCGTTTGTAATTTTTGATTGAACCGTAATGAAAACGAATCATTTTAAAAAAGGATTGATAACGAGTAACGAATAGTAACGTAAACTACAACAATGTGTAAAATAATCACGGTCAATGTGCAGTTAAGCTTCACAAATATATCCCATCAGGGCTTTTACTAACGTGTAAAATTAATGGTTTGAATATTTACTGACTACTGCTGATAAAAGACAGGCAAAATATTGACAGGAGGCAATCAAAAATTATCATAATAATGACTAACCACTCGAAAATTAAGGGTATTTGGTAAGAAACCAGTAATTCACTTAGATTAACATTTAATGAAAGCTACTTGTCGCAGTTTTACGATGAAATCAGTTGTTCCAGAGAGTCTTTAGGAAACTTATGAACGATTTATATTTTTTTATTTTTCTCATAATTTGTCACGTTGTCCCAAATAAGCTCTGGTATAATATCGGTCAAAAGTATTAAAATTATCTAGACGCTTGGCAGACCTAGTATTGGAAAATACGTGAAGATAAAAAGTCTAGGTGCAATTAGGTTACCACTCGGTTTTCTTCCCAACGCTATTAATGCATTTCCGAAAATAGGCACTGCCGTCGGACCAGGTATTTTATTTCCCAATTTATATAATTTAGTTTGTTGCTGCCATCGGTGCAGAAGCCACAGCGCAGTAGTGAGCAGCACAACTGGATAGAAGATGAGCCGCATCGAACCATAGTGGGACGTCTGTATCTCTTCAACGACGCTCATTCTTCTGTAAAAAATATAGATGCCCTAAATAATTTTAAAAGTTGTCGATTTCTGTTTATTTACTTTTGTTATAATTTATTCCATCATCTCAGTGTCACAATAAATAACCCATAGTTGCACAGCAGTGGATTAGCATAACATTCAGGTTTTAGCAATAGTCCTAGCCGATGGTGTAGACGTATTTCTGGATCAGATCCACGACGTGCAAGAAGAACTTGCGCATCGCTAGGAACAGCAACTGCGCATATTGCAAGAGAAATTTTTATGAGTCTTTGATCACAAATCTACGAAAACAGTAGCTACAGAAAAGAAAGTGAAAGAAGAATAAAAAATAGTCTTAGGTTTAGTGCTGTCGAAAACGTGATAAGGCCTAAGGTGTACATTAAGAAAATTTTAAAACTAAAGTTGTAATGAATGACAACTATAGGATCCACTACAGTTTAAAAGTCTGATTTTGAGAAGAATTTCTACTTAATATATACTTGTACGTACAATTCAAAACTATGATGCATACAAATACATAAAATATAGAGCAAATGTTAACGGAACTGATTTTGGGTCTACATAATCAGTAACATATCGAGCTATTAAAAAATATACAACCAAATAATAAAAATACAAAATAAATACATATATAGATAGGGACAACATCACATACATTGCTCCAATCCCAAACCTCATGCAATTGAGGTATGAGAATCGGAAACAATGAAGGCACCACATACACCCAGACCCGAGAAAATGTAGAAAAAGTGGTTTTTCTACATTGACCCGACCGGGAATCGAACCCGGGACCTCGAGATGGCGACAACTTGAAAACCGGTGTTTACGCCACTCGTCCACGGAGGTCGTCAAAATTAATGGGACGATTTTTCCACCTAGCTTTAACCAAGTATCGTGGCAGTTTACACACTGCAGTAAACAGTTTCGACAATTTGATTATAAATGTGGTACATTGTAAAGAAAGATATATCTGTCTATTACTACCGGTCAACGTATGCTGATGTAAAATATAACTAAAAGGCAATTATAATGGGTGAATAACTTTAGTGCAACACAGTATTCTCTTTTATAGTCACTGATAATCTAAATTTTAATGGATCTGTTATTGTAAGACGTTAATGATATTTCTAAATTATAGCAATCATAAATATAAATAAATATATCTTCACGCCATTCCCAACACAGGGTTAGACAGAGGTCTAGACAATTAAGTCGTTTCGACCCATCTTCCACCGAAGATATTTTTGGGTCAACGTGACAGGTGGTGAGCCTGTCGCCATCTTAATGTCCAAGCCAACGACATAATTCGTACGTAAGTTTTTGAAAAAACCCTTTGAGACTCGTACAGTCTCGTACAGACTCGTACAGTCTGCAGTACATGGGGATCGAACTCTGGTCTCTTGACTCGAATTCTGACCACCCAACCACTCGGCTATCGTGACTTCAATCATCAACTAATAATTAAGATGAATTTTAATAATAATATACAATAATAATTTCATAATAATTAATTCTGCGGGAAATTTGTTAGATAATGAGAGCTTCGTAATTGTAAAGATGTATCTAACTAACGTACAGGAGGCATCATGAATGTTCTTGAAGATTGTCAAAAGTAAATACTTGTCAAAGTAAGAGATTATGATAAGTAGAAATATGTTATTGCGATAGCACGGAGTCTGAAGCGATGGGGTCACAAATTACAAATCAAGTCATTTGATGCCTTAATATTTTACAAAATATGCGGAAAGAAAACACTTTTTAAGTAAGTCACGATAGCCGAGTAAAGAGAGACGAGTTCGATCCCCAGATGGTAGGCTCGTACCAATAGGTTTTTCAAAAGCTTAAATCTAAACCTGAAATATTTTTTTAGGTGCATGTCACTGTCACCTGTGCAACCATAAAATAGAAACAAAAATTTTGTATTTAGATTAATTTTTACACATGTATCACGCCAGACCTAGTTATGGAAGTTTATGCAATTAAACCATGATTTTTAATGAATGCATGTGATCAAAGGTGTCCGATGAAAGGTTGATTTCTGGTTGAAGAGAAAGTTTACAAACCTTTCAGTTCAGTTAAAATAAATAAAGAAATATCTTCACGCAATTCCCAATACAGGGGTAGACATAGGTCTAGTTCGGGAAAACAATAGTAGTTAATTAGAAAATAATAGTCTAGTTCGGCAATACCAATCTTGTGAGATTCAATGCCACCAAAACGCAAGCGTGTCTGTTCTCCGCCAAAAGGAGCCAGTTCACCTTGGCTCCTAAATTTCAGAATGTATCTCTGGAATACACCGACCGCCTCCAGTTACTAGGAGTCGAAATCACGTCAAAGCTTAACTTTGGGCGGTTCATTGAGTCTAAGGCTAAAGCCGCTGCAAGGAGATTGGGAGTTCTTGCAAAAGTGCGGCGTTACTTTACTCCGGGACAGCTTCTGACCCTATATAAAGCTCAGGTCCGGTCGGCTGTAGAGTACTGCTGCCACATATGGGCTGGAGCTCCTAAATATCAACTGGCAGCCTTGGATTCTGTGGAGAGACAGGCCAAGCGGCTAATCAGTGATCCTGACTTGGTTACTACCAATTTGTCCAGTCTCGAACACAGACGTCGCGTGGCCAGTCTCTCGGTGTTCTACAGGTTACATTTTGGAGAGTGTGCGAAGGAATTACATGAGTTAATTCCCCCTTCCCCTTTCCATCATCGGACAACAAGACGCACGTCGGGTCTCCATCCTTTTGTTGTCGATATACCCTGCATTCGGACGAAGCGTTTTGCTTCGTCGTTCATAATGCGTACAGCAAAGGACTGGAATAATTTGCCTGCATCAGTCTTTCCGTCCGATTACAATGTGGGTGTCTTCAAGAGAAGAGTGAATAGGCTCTTTCTAAGCTAGTGTGCCTACCAACAAAAACTACATCGCCACTTACCATCAGGTGGGATTGTAGTTAAACGCTAACTTATAATGTTAAAAAAAAAAAAAAACGTGACAGCCAGTCGCCGTCTTTGTATCTAAGCCAATGATATAATTCGTACATAAGTTTTTGAAAAACCCATTGGTACGAGCCTGCTACATGGGGATCGAACTCAGGTCTCTTGACTCGAAATTCCTACCACCCAAACCCTCGGCTATCGTCAGTTCAGTTAAAGACTAGCTAAACTAGTCTAGTTGCTATAATGTTTGTTTTGAATTGTTTTTTAGTTTAACGTTTATTAATGTGTCTATAGAACGAGGCTGTGCGAAATAGAACGTTTTATTTTGAACTATAAATTAAAAAAAAATCTTCACGCCATTCCCTATTCAGGGATAGACTAAACAATTAATTTCGACCCACCATTCAGCTTTTCCACAAAACTTCCTTTACTGGAGGGGCCATAGGCCTCCTGCAAGGGCCCTATTGGCTGTTATATATCTATACATGTAACAAAAACATAAAGACGGCGACGGGCTCACCACCTGTCACGTTGTCCCGAAAATATCTTCGGTGGAAGATGGGTCAAAGGGACTTATTTGTCTAGACTAGACCTTTGTCTACCCCTGTATTGGGAATTGCGTGAAGATATTTATTTATTTTATAAAGATTTTATTATGCAAGTCAGTACATGTTGCAACATTCTACATGCAAAAAGGCATATGTTGCCTGGTCCGCAGAGAAGTGCAAAATTTAAAAAAAATGAAGAACCGCCCTCACAAAGAACACAAAATTTTTTTTTACCTAAACATGTTACTTATTAATATAAATAAAATATTCTTATAAGTACTACTTACGGATATGGTGGTGCCAATACATATAACAGCCCATCTTACATGAATAAAATTGTAATTTAGAATTAATCAACACTTTGCGCCTATGGCAATAAATATGAGAATTGAATTAATGAGTATTAATAATTTAATTTTTAATATTCAAAACTAATAAAAATGTTACATTTGTTGTTATTATATTGCAATTATGATATGATTTCGAAAATTAAACGTAAGTATATTTGCATTAAATACCATTAAATAAATTGCATCATAAGTCTAGTGTTGTAATAAATACCTTTTTGACGTCAACGGGACAGTTAACACCTTCTTCGACTTGTCGAGTTTTAGTGTAATACAATACGTTTGCTTTACAATACTTTTTATACAATATGCAATTTAACCATTTTTATTCCTTAAGGGCAAGCTTTACTTAGCAATTTGTTTGTTTGTTTTTAAAACATTTTTGAGTTGAACGCAATTTTTAAGACTTTTTTAAAAATTTAATCACTTGCTTCATCGTACATGACCTTATTAATATTGAACTATTAATTAACACAGAATAATCTTAATTCGGACATCGTTACACGAGACAAATAAATTAATATTTGAAAAACTAAATTCTTTCTTTATGTACCAGAAAGCTCAAAGTTGCTCAGCGTGCCATGGAAAGGGCTGCGTGATAGAATCCGTAACGAAGACATCCGCAACAGAACAGACAGACAGGCCGGCCACATAGCTCGTAGAACTGACAACCGTTGGGGAAGAAAGGTTCTCGACTGGCAACCTCGTACAGGTAAACGCAGTGTTGGACGATCCTCCACGAGATGGAGTGACGACTTGCAAAGTGTTGCGGGGCATCGATGGATGCAAGTATCTGAGGACCTTTCTATGTGGGTAGTTTTAGGGGAGGCCTATGTTCAGCAGGGGACTCTTGATAGGATGTAAACAAGAAGAAGAACGAAAAAATTTTTTCATACTTAGTCAACAGGACAAGATGGGTTGGCTTGACTATTGATTTGATTTGATACTACTTCTTTTTTATCTTCACTCATTTCCTTGTACTGGGTATTATGGCTTAGGCAATGTAGTTCTATCGATCTTACTTTCACTGGTGTTTATCCAGGACGCCGTAACTGGTGATTGTAATACTATTCCACACTACACTACAGTAAAAGAAGGATACATATACTTTGCTACCGTCTGGGGCTGTACATATTACGTAAGTAATATATATATATATATATATATATATATATATATATATATATATATATATATATATATATATATATATATATATATATATATATATATATATATATATATATATATATATATATATATATATATATATATATATATATATATATATATATATATAATAAATGAATTGTTTTAATTATTTTAGGTTAAAGAGGTGACAGAATTTATGACCTGACTAGGTATATATGTAATAAAAAATTTCAACATTCTTACTTTTTTGGCAAGAGATAAAATACACACATGTTATAAGTACTTAAACATAAATAATAATAAATACACATAATCCATGAGTACAAACCTCATATCTATGGCACAGATATTTTATCCTAGCGCAATTTGAACGAGAAAATCTTACTTTCGAATGCAGTCCTACGACAAAATATCTCACATGTACTCATATGTTTCCCACGTCCCTACCTCTCTCCGATTGTAGCGGTCCCCCGTTCCTTTGGAATCTATTCGCTAACACAGATGCACTCATGCTCCTGCAACCGTGCAGGAGCATGAGTGCATCTGTGTTAGCGCGAACACTGACATTTTTAATGTATCTTGCACTATAATATCTCCTGCGCTAATGACTTGGCTATTGACACGCTAATATAATTATATATTTCATATAATATCCATTCAGTAATATATTTCATTTAATTATCTTTATCGGCGATGGGCTCACTACCTGTCACGTTGTCCCGAAAATATCTTCGGTGGAAGGTGGGTTGAAGGGACTTAATTGTCTAGACTAGACCTCCGTCTACCCCTGTATTGAGAATTGCGTGAAGACATTTATTATATATTGATTTTTATTTATTTCTTTAATTATCATAAAGACTGTAAAATGCTCCTTTAAACCTGAATAGCGTTTCGGCTTAACAGTCATTTTCATTTATTTAGCCTCTTTGTTAATTTATTTTTATATTTTTCATTGTTTGTTAATTCTTTTACTGAAGGTCGGAAAAGAAATATTTATTCAGGCTAATGTCGTTTCCGGGGAACGTAAACTGTGGTTATATTTTTTTATAAACACAAGTTTTCGTTAAAATAACATACTCTTGCTGAATTATGATAACAAATTCTTCAATTCCGTAGAAATTAGAAATGTTGGTAACTTTAGCGCAGCCTCCGTATATTAAAAAAAAAGTAACAATTTATTTTCCGTGTATTTTCCGTGTTATCACAGAAACTCTTCGCCGTTGCCTTAGAAGATGTCTTCGAAAGGTGAAGGCTGAAAATAGTGTATAGATTTGTTTCGGTTAATGGTCATAATATCAAAAAAACACGAGAAAAACATTAAGTATGCCGTTTAGCAGAGTATAAGGTACGGTGATCGCCTATTCGCTTGCTAAGGGTGGTGATTATCAGAAGTTTTCCAAATATGAGAGGCGTAAGTGATAGAAACACGGTAGATCGCTGGCGAGTGTCTTTAGAGAGTCAGGGAAATCACGGGTTCCGAGGTAATTTATTATTGTCTTTGGAGTAATATGTATTCAATCATAATTATTGTTTTCGTTTTTTTGATTGTTTTCGAGGCTAATGGGCTACAAGCTTACCATCAGCTAAAATGGCAGCTAATGTTTTAACCTATTGTCTAAAAAAATATTTCTTTCTCATGGAAAACATTTTGAAATAAAAATATTATTCACGGTAATTCAGGGTATTTAATATCAAGTTATCTTGTTTGTGACAGATTTTAGCCAACTCTTTTGTAAAGTGTCCGCTGTACAATGTCACTGTACATTTAAAGTTTCAATAACACTTAGCTAGATTCTGCTGTGAGATTGGTAATACGTTTTGTTCTGTTTCGGAAACCCTTTCTTAAAAAAAATTACATTCCTTTGAGTCGTTTTAAATTTGTGTTCAACGAGTGTTTGTATTTGTTGATATTTTGTGTGGTGAACTATCGTTTTTGTTTAGTAGTTTTTGTTTTATCTGTTGTAGCATATAGTCATTTATAATGTAGCTTAATGATTACAGTATTAGATAATGTAAATAATACCAATACAGCCCGTAGAAGAAAATCCGACGACAATGTAATAGAACCGGCCCAAAAAAACAAACGATCCCAATGTAGACGGTCAGATTTATCTGTCCACCCGCAAGCAAATGAAAAAAAAAAATTACCGCGATAAAGATAAAGCCCCATTCGTCATAAATTTTAGTCGAAAAGAAACCGATCCTGCTATGGTTCTAACATCACAAGAGATAAAATTAGGAAAATTTCTGCATGTTAACAGAATAACTAACATTGTCCGAGATGGAGTAAAAAGTTTAAGAAGAAATAGGGTTTCTATTGAATTTGGGACTGCACATGATGCAAATTCATTTATCTGTAACTTTATTCTCAGGACTCACTCGAATGGGTATTGTCCGCGGATTATCCGTTGACATTAGCATGGAGGAACTTGCATCTGTTGCTGAGGTCCCTGTAGACTTTGGGGAAATAAAAAAAGCCAGACGTCTGAACCGTAAGTCCATTAGCACTTCTGGGCTACAAATTGCTTCAGTCATTGAAGCTTGTAGCAATCCATACTAGAAGAACTCTATCGGCTTAAGAAATCGTCATTAAATTAAAAAAAACACTTAGCTGTCGAGACTGCAATATCGACGTTTGCATTGTTTGCTATACACTTTTGATAAGGCGCTTTAACGACTGTGCCTATTAGACCGTTCAGCGTTCGAAATCCCTGAATTGATGTAATAATTTCAGAATTTCTAAATTATTGGGTGGATTATATACGTAATATGATATATAATTTCGAAATTAATTGAGAATAATCTTAACTATTTACGACTATAAGACCACTATTTTTTTGACAACAGAGTAATAATAATGAGTTTGACATTTATGGTATCCAATGTTTGTATATATTTTGTTTAGTTTTTAACATATTTTAAACCGATCATCATAATATTAAGGTCCTGGAAAAGTCCACTGCAGGGCATACGCCTCTCCCGTAAATGCAACTTCTCATTTAATACATCATTTATTTTTTTGTTTAGTTAAACCATAAGAAGGTAACACAATTTTTCTCACTTTTCCTTACGGCGACTGATGCAAAGTTTAAAAATACAAGTGACTACCATCAGATAGCGAAATTAGTATTAAAGACATACCAGATGGAAACCCAGCAGACCGGTGTCGCCAGAAACATCAAAACAAGTATTTTACTAAAACTACGAACGCTAATCCGCTTGCTAAATATGGAGAATATGGTCATAACCATACATACATACATAAATAACACATAACGGCCTAATATATACATAACGGCTTGTTAAATTCCATAGTGAGGATTTGTCATAACCACCACGCTTGACGGGCGTTTTTCCGATCGCAGTACTAGACCACTCGCACCTTCAGACGCTGCTGCCCGTCTTCGGTCTGATTATTTTAGTTTGATATTTTTAGAGATGGTTATCCGCCATCTATCGGTTGCAATAACAATATTCAAGGCTGTTTCCCTTAGTCACCGCTTTCGACACCCTCGGGATCCCACATTGGAATTTTACAGCCATTGTGTAATAATGATCACGATGTGCTTTTGTTTGCAAATTCAACTAAAAGAGCAATGTTAGGCTAGTGGTCATGACCCTCACTTTACTAGTGAGTGTGTGAGTGCATAATCCAGGCGCGATTTGTGGTTCGAAATCATTAACCTTGATAAAGCTTATTACAAATGCTGAAATTACTACGACTTTGGCGTCGAATTAAAAACATCATACGGAATGCATGCTTGAGAAATAACTATATTTTTTATCTTCATGCATTTAGTGCATTTTCAGAAGTTTAGTCTTTTATATAGATAAATATATTTAAGACTCGGGTAGAAAAAAAGTCGGGATATCGGAATTCGAACCCGGCTATCTTTTCGAAGGCGAGGTCATACAACCAATCCAACAATGTCGATCCGTCCATTTAATAATATTTATGTTATTAATAAATATAATATTAATTCTAATACGAAATAATACTTAATTACAAAACTATAAATCTTAATTCGCGTGTTATTTTTACCAAACCCCACTGGATAAGAGACTGAATGGACCAGATGGATAACTACCGATCCATCTGGGCTAATAGGAGAAAAGATTTGTATGATAAATATTAAATATTTGTAGATGAGTCGTAGATGTTTATATATTTGTCATTATTTGTCTATGGTCACGTAACATACACAACCATACATTTACAAAGGTACTAGGAATAAAAAGTTTCCATATTTTGGCTATGGAAT